>CAIGQZ010032382.1:3939237-3960954 GCA_903798205.1 Danio tinwini
AGCAGAGGCTTTATGTGCGAGAGTTCAGTCTGACTCACACAATCATACGGCTATTATTAATATTTAAATGAGCCTAAATTGACATCGATTAATCATATCTACCTTAAACAATGAAAAAATATCAGACAAACAAGTGGTCTCAGGTAAACCTTTCTCAATTTTAAAATCTAAATAGACGTAAAGGAGGTAGACTAGTCCTCAAATAGACAAATTAGCTAGACAACATGCTGTCATTCGTTCCTGTAATATTCTTAGACGTCTGTTGGATTTTTGTGTAATGTTTTAAAGCTGGAAACGCTCCAGGAAGACAGATATTCAAAACTTAGCAGTGAAAAAAATAAATAGATTTACAGATCTTTAATTCAGGCTTAAGGAAGAGAGAAGGCCAAAATACCAAATCAAATATGGAAATCATCCTAAAAGTAACTACCAGTCAAAATAAGCCAACAAATTCGAACTGAAAAAAAAAAACAGCAACAAAACGTACCCACATCCCTCTCTAAACCAAACACAAGAAACCAAATAGAAGACATCAACAATAAAAATGGGTGGAAAATCATTACAGCATTCCCAGCAAGCACTGAACGTCAACATGACATCAGACTGATGTTGGTGACGTCGAGGGATGTTGCAATTTGGGTGGAAAAATGAAAATTGAAACATAGGCTCTTTCTGAAATCGTGGCCCTGTATACATTTCTGGAGATCATGAATTATGTAGCCAGGAGTATGTATGGCTGCATTTCATCTTTGAAACAACACTACAGGGCGTATGACGGCGTTCCTTTTCATGCTAGCAGTTGACCGCTTACCTCCATATAGATGGCTGTTACCAGTTTGTCCGGTAGCTCGCCATGTACGTCAGACTTGAGGCGCAGAAAGTAGTTGACCACGATGATGGGGTTCGAGTCTGGTGAAGAGCGGTTGCAGAAAGCAGGTAAGACAAAAACAGAAGCCAAAAAAAATAAAATAAACAAGTAAATAACAGAGTGAGAATGTGGTAAAATCTGAAAACGTGGTAAAAATCAGGCGAGGGCTTTTCTTTATCTGGATTGCTTTTTAAAACACTTTCGGTTGGGTTAAGGGAAGTGGGTGATTGGTCATTCGGTGCTTTTGAAAACACTATTGGTTGGGTTTAAGGAAAGAGGACGGTGGGTCAGTCGATTAGTCAGTCAGTCAGTTAGTCAACAGTGGCCTCTGGTGGCCAATGGCCAGAACAGCAGGTGCAAATGGCACTCGCTGGAGAAATTTGAGATCTCAAAAAGCGTACACAGCAGCCTCTAGTGGATTCGCAAAAACTGGAAAAAACTATCTCCTGGGATGTATTTGGTGCTCTCCAGAAATGTATATAGTGGTACATTTTCAGAATGAGTCTGAGTTGGAAAATCGGGTTGAACTCGTCAGACCGACGTCAGCATCCAACATTAGACAGACATTGCATTTTGATTACTTGATCACTTCGCAACCTAAAAACATTGACCAAATATCAACGTCTAATGATGTTACAGATTGACGTTGTGTGGATTTTACCACTATGACATCTGACAGACTGGATTTTGGTTGCCAGATGTTGGCTCAACGTTAGATTTTGGTCACCTTCCAACACAACCTAAAATCAACCAAATATCAACATCATTTGATGTCATTATTGGACATCAAAATAACGTGGTCCATAGACGCTAACCAGACATTGAATTTTGGTAAATCTAACCTAATATTAACGTCTAATGACGTTGTGTGCCTGCTGGGTTGGATGACACTTGTCAAAGTTGAGAATCTTTCAAGATTTAGCTGAAACTGTTCATACAGATCAACACAGGTATACCGATTAGCTTATAGCCTGAAACCATATAAATATATCATCACTACCGTGCAAATGAAAATAAAATAAAAATAAACAACAGCACTGGGACCCAGACTTGTGGTTAATTTTGCCATTTTCTTTCCTCTTTCTCCTCCATTTTTTTTTATCCTCTCCACAACCAATAGCAAACAATATAAGTTGGTATGCAATAGCTCAATTGGGACAACAGAGGGAGCCAAAAATACACCAAACAAGCCTTTCAAAAGACATTTCTACACAGCTCATGCAATAGTACTGGAAAATAAATAAATAAATCTCTTCATCACCACTGGTTTGGGGGGAGAAGTAATACATTACAATTTTAAGTCACTTAAAAAACGAAATGTGTTACTATTTTTAAGGAAAGTAATGTCAAACCATGTGTTATGTTATTTATATGCATTTTTTTGATTGATTTACATTTTTTGATTGACTTAAATTTGTAATTTAATACCTTTTTTTAACCCAACACTGATCACCAATGGGGTAACACACACACACACACACACACACACACACACACACACACACACACACACGCATGCATGCATTCATTCAATGACCAAAAACATCAAATCTGCTTTTTTGATGAATATAAAATCTTCTTAAATCATCTATTTCAGAGGAGTCTCTAGCCGTGTGCATCCAAGATCAGTCAGCAAGTGTGAATGAGAAAGAAATACTGCATTAAAATTAGCAAAAAAAAGTACATTATTATAAAAAAGAAAAGCAGCATCAGATTAGCAGTGCTACAGTCCCACCACACGAGGGAGACATCATCATCATCATCATGAAGAGCTGTTTTTTCCATTGACAGCCGTATATTAATCTGTGGTTTATTTGATAGCGCTATAAATCACAGATTGATCCTCCACACCTTGATCAGCAGATCTGTCAAATAGTAAGTTCAGAGATATAAATGCATCAGTGATGGATCAGCTAACGCACAGGTGCATTCAGAATAGCTATTAAAGGGGGCATGATATGAAAAAACTAAATTCTCTTGATCATTTGGTGTATAAGAGGTCATGGTGCTATAAAAACATCCTATAAGTTTTAGAACTCAACACTTTGTGGTTTCTCTAAAATCAGCTCAAATTGAAGGCGGTCTGATTAAACCACAGCTTCTGGAATGTTCTGCTCTATGATGTAATAGTGTGGATAAGCCCCGCCTCCTCCACAGAAGATCAACACCTACTTCTACTCCACTGCTTGTTTAGACTTGTTTATATGCAAAACTGTCAGCCAATCAGAGCTGTGGGTGTTTAGTTTGAGTCTACAATTGGCCACGCCCATTCAAACAGAGCAATCTAATGATGAGGGTCAAAATAAGCACCAAAAATAGTCAATTAATTGATGTTTTTTTGATGTAAAAACCTTGATTACTTTTAACTCTAATATATTATGTGTATGATTTGTTCTTACCTGATTGTTGCATCAGACGGGTTTGTTTTAAAGTTGACATACTGGCTTTCATTCTCGTTTCTGTGATGCCGAACGGTAACATACTGGATCTCGTCTTCATCATCAGAATCTGATGTTTTTCCTTCGGCATGACCTTTATTAAATTTGCTGAGGGTCACCAGGGAGTACAGTCCTTCATTTTGATTAGCGGGATCAGATTTAGGCTGAACACCATCTTGTGCTGAGACTCGTTCCGATAAGTTGACGTACAGATCATCCTAAAATGAGAGGATATTCGTTTTTAGACTTTATTAAAGGCAGATTTGGTGGTGTTTGTAATGTTGCGTTGTTCACCTGCTTTTGTGTGTTGCCATCAGATCTGTGTGTTTTCTTCCTGTAATATAATAAATGAGCAATTTAAGAGTTCACACTTAGCTGATGAATGATTATAAAGCTTGTTTTTGTATGGTGTCCCGGGAGAGAGCCCTGAGCTCATAAGATCCTCGAGCCTTGGGCTCCCTCCGGTTTGCAGGGTGAGAGGGGAGTTTGAGCTGAGGTAGATCTCGAAAACTCCCCTGCTGTTTGTAGCTAATGAACAATTAGGGATTGCTTTGAAGAGAGAACTACTTACTAGGAGCACATCTATGGTGTTGATTTGGATTAGTCAATTAACTTAGGTCACATGTTTTTGGATGGTGGTGAAACCAGGGAATCCGAAGGGAAACCCATGCAAGCACAGGGAGAACATGTAACCTCCCCACAGAAACGTTGACTGGCTTGGTTAGGACTAGAAACAGTGATGTTCTTGCTGTGAGGCAACAGTGCTAACCACTGGGCCGCCGTGCCACCCATCTAGGAAATGACGAGGAGTAGGAGTTGAAGAGGGGATTCTTCAAAACAAAGATAACTGTGGGGTTTGGAGCTTAGGTTATTTATGGTGACTTAGAACTCGTCTGATTGATGAATCATAAATTGGCTAATGCAGGACCAGCTGTGATCAATCATAAGCATGTGATTCTCTCAAAATTAGTTTATAAATAAACTTCACAACATTTGCATTACATTCGGCAACACAATATAATATGAATTACACTCATTTATCTCATGGACTCACATGAAAACAATGATGAAAATGAGGAGTAACCCTCCCAGTCCACCAATCACTCCAGCAGCTGCATACACAAACATTCTTCCTACAACAAAACAAGTGTAAGATGTTTTTATCATCATCTAAAATGACAGAACCAAAGCAAGAATGTGTCTCAATCAGTTTCTGAAGTTGTGAATCTGTAGATTGTGTACATTACTTAAGGCAGTGATAAGACATTAACCATGTTAAGATGGGGTTTTGTCCTAACCATCAGCAACGCTGACGTGCAAAATTTCGATTTTAGAAATCGTTTCTATTTCAGGCTTTTGTTGGTGTTCTCACAAAAGCTGTTAATCAGAGCTAAAATCGTGCCATTTGAACTCTGTTTGAATTACTAAATCCAGCTCAATAATTATTTTGTGTTAAGAGTTATTGTAAATTCCCCTCCAATCCCATAATGTCTCTAGTCACAATTACAGCAAGTACTGAACCTTGTGTAAGATTCCACCCACCGGCCCAATGGTGGAATCCAGTGTCATGGTCGAAAGAATTCTGCATGTAAGCCTTTTCGTGTATGCTTCTGGATACATAAAAAGTTATTTTACTTTATTAAAATTTATTGACCAATTTCACTTTAGACTTAACGCGTAATTTAATCTGACTCCAATTTTGATTATTCAAAATTTGCCATTAATGTTTTTAGCTGATCACATTTTTTGTTGTGATACAATTTAGATTTTGAGATTTTCTCGAGGTCTGATTTTCTTAATTGTACGTTCGTTAGGGACCAGACGGCGTTCAGAGTTTCACGCCCCGGGTTTACGTGTGTTCTCACGGACAGTATGTCGGCACTCTGAAGTTAGTCAGAGGATGCAGGATTAACTAATACTCAAATAGTCTGGTTGCCAACTGCTCACTCGTCCTAAAATAATCATTGATTTAGCCAAGATTTAAGAGATCTTCATGCTGTCACACCAAAACGGCTTCGTACAGTCAAATGCGTCTGTAACTATGTCGAATCATAAAGGTAGCGCAGACTCCACTTAATCTACTGGATGCAATGAATTTGGAAGACTCCAGAATCAATCAAAAAGGTTAACATTTATTTTCCAGATGAAAGTGTATCATGCAAGTTACAGAATCAAACAATAAAAGCCAATTCAAAAGTAAACATCAATGACTTCACTACGGTCTGGTCTGGATACAGACTTGGGACCCCGAGACATTTCATCCCTCTCTTTAAATACCCTACACTCTGAGAAATAAAGGTATGTGAGCTGTCACTGGGGTGGTACCTTTTCAAAAGGTACAAATTTGTACCTAAAAGGTCCATAATAATACCTCAAGGGTACATATTAGTACCTAAAAAGTACAAAAGCGTAAAATCTGTAAGTACTATACTTTTGAGGTACCAATATGGATCTTTCAAGTACAAATTTGTACCTTTTAAAAAGGTACCACCCCAGTGACAGCTTGCGTACCTTTATTTCTGAGAGTGTATGAAAGCAATGAATGGTTATTTTTGTCAAAGTTAACCAGTGACTTAAAGATTTACTCATCTGTTGGGATTTAATCAAAATTGATAAAAAAAAGTGAACAAAACCTCGTTACTAGTCACACCTGAATATTTATCAATACCAGAGGGGAAGGAAAGTTCAGGGAAGAGGGCAAGAGTGTGTCAAAGTCTATCCTGGGATTCTAGAGTTGGCTTTGTTTTATTACAGGGCACATTTTATTTCTGAGTAAAATCCATCCCTACACTTGCAAACCCAAAGTGACAATAAGCAGTATTTATAGAGTTCACCAGTAGCTGAAACACTCATCACATTACCAAATGATGATACACACCTGTAACAGTAACAGCGACGGCGTCTGATCTCTGAGCTCCATGTGGATTGTGAGCCTCACAGTAGAAGCGTCCACTCTGTACTGCACTGAAACTCTGTCCAGATCCAACAGCTGAGCTTTGATTCTCCTTAAACCAGCTGAAGTTCAGAGCAGGAGGGTTTGAGTCACTGATGCACATCAGACTCACTAAATCTCCCTCCATTATTACAGCTGATCCATTTATAGACACAGAGGTGCTCCTGGGGGGGTCTGAAAAAAAAGAAGAAAAAAGGAAACTGATATAATTAATACCATCATAGTAATTTTGAATAGCTGAACACTCATGAACTCACACTGGACATCTAAAGTCACAGGGTCAGAGTATTCCTCTCCATGGTCATTTCTGGCTCTACACTTGTATTCTCCACTGTCATCAGAGCTGATCTTAGAGATGTTGAAGATTCTTCCAGACCTTACAGATGTTTCTCCTTTAATCCAGTTGACTTCTGCTGGAGGGTTTGAGTCACTGCTGCAGCTCAGAGTCACTGAATCTCCAGACATTATTACAGCAGATCCACTGATGGACACTGAGACATTCCTGGGTGGATCTAAAAATTAAAATCCCCAATAGATGTTAGAAAACAGTGAATTTGTAAAGTTGTAACATTGTGTAGATGATCATAAACTCACACTGGACATTTAAAGTCACAGGTTTAGAGTATTTCTCTTCATGTCCATATAAGGACTTGCACTTGTATTCTCCACTGTCATCAGAGCTGATCTTTGAGATGTTGAATGTTCGTCCAGATCCAGTATGTTGTCTTCCTTTATACCAGCTGATTTCTGCAGGAGGGTTTGAGTCACTGCTGCAGCTCAGATTCACTGAATCTCCAGACATTATTACAGCAGATCCACTGATGACAATAAAAGTCTCCTTTGGAGGATCTAGAAGTCCAGTTAAATACAAACCATAGTAATGGAAATAATTTACATTTTAGTCAATTTGGTTTTTCAAGCTTCAACACAATCTAAATTCTCTGACTCTGCACTCACAGGTGACATTGAGATAGACTTCAGGTGATGTGAGTGTGTGTCCATGTACAGCACAGCTATATCTGCCTGCATCTTCTCTTCTGACTGGATCCAGGATGAGTTTGTCTTCCATAGTTCCTTCAGTCAATATCTGTGAGTTTCTGTACCAGATGAATACTGGTGTGTCAGTCAGTTCACAGCTGCTTTTACATGTCAGACGGACTGAATCTCCCTCTGTCACTCTCTCAGGAGACTCCAGCTGAAGATCTGAACACAACACACACATTATATCTAGTGCTGCTCTCATACACTGATTATTATTCTACATAATGCACACAAGAAGAGAGAAACTGAAGGAAAGTCACCTGTGACAGAGAGACGCACTCCTGGTTTACCAAGCCATTTTCCTTCTGTAATATCAGTAATGAATCTGAAATAATACTCATGTTCATCTTTCTTTGTCACATGACTCAGTCTGACGGTGCAGATCTGCTGTTTATCTCCCAGATACTGAAGCCTCTGACTGTATTCAGGGTCCACAGACAGATTTGCTAGCTCATCTCTATGGTTTACAAGGTCTTTGTTCCACAACACGTTCTTGATCTGATATCCGGTAGGGTATTTATAAGTGCAGCTGATTATCACTGATGAGTCTTTTAGTGCACAGATGCGTGAAACACTGTAGTGCACAGCCCATTGATCTTGATCGCTGAAAACATCTGAAATCAATGTTGAATGCAAATTAGCTGTGTCTGTAATGCTGGAGGATGCTGAAAAAGCAGAATTAGTTCAGGCTTACCCGAAATCATGAAGATGAGAAAGATCAGAGGAAGAGGAGGAGCCATTCTAAATGACATCACCTTATCAATGCCTACAACACAGTTGATGGACAGCCACTTATTATTATTATTATTATATCTCAGCCCTTGTAAATGTGAAACTGATTGAATTCATCATTCATTCATTTTCTTTTCCGCTTAGTCCCTTTATTAATCAGGGTGGCCACAGCAGAACGAACCACCATCTTACAGGGCTGCCACCTTTTGGCTTTAGCTTGGAGTGAGATTTTAAGCCCCGCCCATATCCACAAGCCACGCCCCGTTTAGTTATAAATATATAAAATGATAAATATATTATTTTAATGAATACTTTATAAAATATCTATCACAAATTAGAGTATTACTACTATAATACAATTATTCTATTATAAATAAATAAAAACAATGTAAAGATACAGCTAAAGTGATATGCTAAGATCTTTTAAGCAAGAAGGTCACTGGTTCGATTACACATGCGCTATAAGGGAATTGATGAACTAAATTGGTTGTAGTGCATACGTGAATGAGTGTGTATGGGTGTTGTACAGCAATACACAAATATCTTTACAAATTTGCTTTTGTATAATGTTATTATTATCAGCACTATTATTTATTATATGCATATTTATATTTGTTTTATTTAAAACAAGTTTAGATTTGTCCACCTGTCAGGTTTTGGACCATATGGGGCATAGCATGTGTATTTGGACCAGTGCTTAATTTGTGAATTGCGAGGTCCCGGAACAGATCGGGGTAACGGATCCGGCATGTTACCCCTAGAGGATGGAGAGATGTCAAGCTCAAAAGTGGAGAGCGGGGGGTGGGGTTGATGCGATGGATTGCGGAGGGGGTAGCGGACAAAAGTGAGCAGGGCGGGGGTGTCGCGGACGAACATGAAGAGGGTTGGGGAGTTGCGGAAGAAAGTGAATGTGAACAGCGGACAGGGGAGGAGGGCGGATGAGAAGAGGGATTGGTAAAATGAGGTGTTTTGTTCCGGCACAAATTAAGCACTGATTTGGACATAACTCAGTTGTTTGACGACACTTCATTATTATTGTTCATTTATTTGTTTGCTGGAGATTAAAACAGAATTTAGAAATAGTTTTGAAACAAATCTTTGCACTTAACAAACAAAATTAATTATGTAGGCTAATGGATGTCTGTGTGTACAACACGTTTCCTTATCCAGGAAAGAGAGAAAGTGAAATTAAAGGCCGATTGGTGGAGGCTTGTTCTTTATCCTCGGGCTCCAGATGCTCTGTTTAACTGTTTTCTCTCTAGTAAAGCGTTCAGTTTTTACACTTACAAAGTCTGCCATGTAAATAGCAAATGCGCCATGGCGCGACACAACTGACTCCTAAAGGGAATGTGAGATGAGACTCTGATCAGACTCTGTGTAGGGATGGTTTATTCTTAAAACACAACCAGAGCTCATTAAGAGATTAAGCTCAACCCTGTTAGACCATGCGCGGCGCGGTGCAAAGCAGATTTTTCTGTCCTTAAAATAGCAAAAGTGTATTCAGACATGCCCTTAATGCTTTTGCGCCCTGCTCTTTAGACTTTGCGACTAGATCTTTAAAATACAGCCCAATGCATCATCATCTGTTTGTATGTCTGTATAACAACTGGCCTGGAAGGACTGCACTGTGAGCAACCAGAATAAAACCTCTTGTGTTTCTTCTGTATTGTTCCCTTGTTGCAAGAACATTAAAATCTTTCTGAGTCTTGGAATAATTTTTGATCCTGACAAAAATCTAAAATAAATCATATGATTCTCAGGTAAAATATGACCTGGAATTATTTTTTTCCAGAGGTTCACATAACTTACAATTTGAATTTGGTTAAGCTTACATGAACGATGCATCTAAGGCTGTATATTGTTATTGTCAACTCTGATTTTGTGACTGTATCTGATTTTTTTGATGACCTGCTTACATCATCTTTTAAAAAGTGTCTCGTATCCGACTGTGCATTTACACTGCAAAGGCAAAGACGCAATGACAGAAAAAAAGAGCGGGCGCTGACTAACAGCTGATAATAAAAGAGCGCTCTTTTCTCCATTTCTGTATTTAATCTGTTTGCAAGATTTCATTTTTTTTTTATTCCTTTTGACAGGTTGTTTTACTATCGTTTATGACAGAAAAGTTCTCATTTTGCCATCTTATTTTAATCTAGGCCTTTTTAAACCTGTAAGCATCCTAATGTAATGTCCATGGTGTGATTTATGATGTATGCAACAGTTTATATTGATCTCTGTCTCTCTCTCTCTCTCTTTTTTTGTTTTTAGCCCTCGTGTATGAGATTTAAGGATTGGGACTGTGCTGAAGTCTGTTCCGAAATGAAAGCGTCAGCCTTGACGTCATTTGCAACAGTTTTAATGATGTGCAACCAGGGCCGGCTCGTCCATAGAGGCTACCTAGGGCGGCATAATAATGAGGGCAGCAAACGTGCCCCGCAGCCCAACCCAACATACTGACTTTCATCCACAACATCAACAGAACACTTGCATAATAGGGGTCTGGCATAATAGTGAGGGCGGCAAACGCGCCCTGCCGCCCAACCCAGCGTACTGACTCATCCGCATCATCAACCCCCCGTCCTCACTTTATGAACTGGTCAGGTTCGTTTTCACTTTTGGGTTGAGGGCGGCGTGCTAGTCCATTGCCTAGAGCGGCAGTTCGGCTTGCTCCGGCCCTGTGTGTGACTCGCATTGACAGGTAAATATCCGATCGACCTGCTTACACTGCAGATATGATGGCACAGATCCGATTCATATTGGGTAAATTTCCACATATGAACAAGGCCTGAATATGATTTGAGTAAATCAGAATCCATGTGATTTTTTCCTGCTTACATGTACATGTGCCATAGTCTGTGCCACATGGGAGAAGAAAAGAAATCGAAATTAAGTCACTTGAACCATGCAGTGTAAATGCAGCCTTAGTCAATGGAGTCAGCAAATAAAGGCACGTCCCTGTACTATAGTCAGACACGACAATCACAAAACTTCCAGATTTTTATGTTTTAAACATATATGATAATATAAATGAATAATAATAATAAAAGATCATATTTTAAGACATCAATCTTGACATTTAAGGTACATTATAGCTAGGCCTGTTACAATAATATATCGACTTATCGCACAACACATAGACATCAAATCAATTATTTTTAGTGATGCAATAAATATCGCCCATACATAAAAACAATTCTAGCAACATTTTACCTGATTGTGCAACATCTCTACCTCTACTGGAGGTGTCAGTAAGGTTAAAAACACTATAGTATTTACTATAAATTACGATAGTATATTTTCATGTGGATGTCTGACAACTGAAAATAGATCTGGTAGCAGATATATTACTTTTCACCTTGCACTTTTTTGTTAACACTAATTATTATTCATTTAGGATATGCGTTTT
This sequence comes from Danio tinwini, assembly GCA_903798205.1. Classification (NCBI taxonomy): domain Eukaryota; kingdom Metazoa; phylum Chordata; class Actinopteri; order Cypriniformes; family Danionidae; genus Danio; species Danio tinwini. The sequence goes on from CAIGQZ010032382.1 coordinate 3,950,676, forward strand.
CACATTCTGATTCCAATGCCTAATTACTGAATTGTTAAAATGACTATAATTAAATTAAATATTCTTAACAATAAAATATTGTGTGTTTTTTGAGTGTACTTGCATTGTGATGCTATATTGTTATTCTGGCATTATATAATGAGTGGCATAAAATGGTCTTAAAATGACAATAATATCGTTTATCGCAATATATTTTGGTGCAATATATCGTACAACAAAAATAGATATTGTGACAGGCCTAATCATAGCAGAACAATAAAAAGATAAAACTGTAAAAATAAAAAGCGACAATAAAATACAACACAATTTAAGAGCAAATGCAAATAAGGGAAGACATTGCAGATATCCAATCAAATAAAGAGCGTTAAAAACTACAAACAGAATGTTTCTTACCGTTTATGAGCCGTGTGAACAGAGGTGTACAGCCATAAGACACTTTCTCTTGAAGAACAACTCTTTATCTTCCTTTTTTCTTAATTTGAGTGAAAATATCGGATCAGAAACAGCCCAGGCAAATGAAGTAGCATCCCTCAGTGCCAGAGTTAGTCAAACGGAGAAAGAAAGAGGAAGTGAAAACAGATGCTACACACACAAACCTTTTCCACACTTTCAAAGCATTTCTGATGTTCAGATGCATTTCATTTCTGTTTAGACATGATTGTTTGGAAAGTGAGCAAAAGCAGCTGTAACCATTAAAAAATGGTAATAATTTATTGACTTTGACCAAATTTTTAGATTTTAGACCTAAGGTAATACCTAAACTCTTGGTTTCTCTTCCTCTTTCGTGTGTTTATAAGAGGTCTGCGAACTGCATTAAGCCTTTATGCAAATTCTGAACAGACAGCTGAATCCTCCACAACACAGAAGCTAGCTGGGTTTCTATCATCCTGTATTAAAGCGCATTTTAAAGTATAGCTTGAGAAAATAATGATAGAAATGCCAAATTTTGAATACATTCATTCATTTTCCTTCGGGTTACCGCCAACTTATCCAGCATATGTTTTACACAGCAAATGCCCTTCCAGCTGTAACCAGGGCCAGATTGACATAAGGGCTAGGTGGGGCTGAAGCCCCAGGGCCCATGAAAGAAGAGAGCCCTTGATTGGCTGAAGAATTAATTTGAGCTATGATGCGGGAAACGCCTCTTTGCGTTATGTTTTCTCTCGTCAATAATGTGAAGTATTCCTTTTGGTTCACTGCTGTTCAAAAACAGTGACGCCGGTGCTAAACTGGGCCTCCGAGTGGCTGTAGCCCAATCAGAATATTGAATAGCCCTGTTTTAGTCACCCATAAGGGTGATCAGATGTCTTAATTTTCCCAGAACAGTCCCTTATTTTAGCACTACCGCGAGAACCGTCCAGACAAAGGTAGGCTAACCAAGCTTATCGTGAAACAAAAAATTAAATTCAAACAGTCCTCATCATTGATTAACTTTTACATGTAGTAATAGAAGCTGGGATAGGCAAAGTCATGCTGAATGAACTCAACATGCGTGACAATGACACCTGGACTCAATAAACAGGCACGCGCCCGCACAATTTGTTCATCACACAATATTACCGAGACAGTGTGCGAACAAATCAGATAGCCTACACAAGCAGTTATTAAAGTGTCCATCGCTGCAGAGTATGTATATCATGTAAATACACTCGGTTATGTTTTACAGTAAGTTTAATTAAAAACTTTTTTTATGAATGTTTACTTGGCCCGTTTTATGAAAATGACAATAATAGTATGGAGCAATGCAATACTGGTGCTGGCTTTCATCAGACAATATATCTGATGCAAATAAATAAAATAAGGATGCTAGCCGTCTGAAAGTATTTATTTTAAAGCACTTATTTAGGAAGTATTGCAAATGTTTTTTGTTTTGCTGATTTTTGCTGAAGTTCACATTATGTCATTACTTAATTTTGTATTGCCTACCTGCAGGCCTGTTTTAATAAAATAGAAAAAATATATATAATAATCAAATATAAATCAAATAGTGGAAAATTTGATAATATTAATTAGCTAATTATTATTATTAATAATAATAATAATAATAATAATAACAACAACTACAATATATATATATATATATATATATATGTACTTTTATGAGGCAAAAAAAAAAAAAAAAAAAAAAGGCCCTTGGATTTGCTATAGCCCAGGGCTCAATGTGTTCTTAATTCGTCCCTGGCTGTAACCCAATACTGGGAAACACCCATGCACTCTTTCACACGAGGCGTCAGCTTCATCGCTTCCCATTCACTTTGAATGGGTGACGTCAGGCATTGCCAAACTGCATTGTGGATCCATCGGTGCTGCTTCAGTGGCGTTGATCGCTGCAGAAGTTTAGACTTTCTCAACTTTTCAAGCGCGGACGGAAGCGTCAGCCAATCAGATCACTGTATGCAAATACACCAGCTCAGACGCTGACACTGCTATGATGATCGCGTCAGCCCCAACTTCAGACACGCCCTCTGTCAAGCGTTGACGCTGAAGCCCCGTGTGAATGGGGTGTTACATTCACACACATATACAACACAGCCAATTTAGTTAATCAATTACACTATAGCGCATGTGTTTGGACTGTGGGGTAAACCGGAGCACGCTACGGAAACCCACGCCAACACGGGGAGAACATGCAAACTCCACACAGAAATGCCAAGCCGAGACTTAAACCAGCGACCTTCTTGCTGTGAGGCCACAGTGCTAATATAGATGTTATATCTCTTCCTTTCCTCCGGGGGAGCTGTGTGTTGTGTTAGGGAGATGCGCTATTGTTTGGCCTCAGTTGTGTTTCCTTGTGGGAAAGGTAAGGAAGGTTTGTTTCAGCTCTTCACAGAATTTGTTTAATTTTGTCAATAATTTTTGCCATGATGTGCTTATTTTTGATAGATTGGCTTATATTGTTGATATTTTGGATGTTTCCATGTGGTAGAGCATACGTGATGTTGTCTATGGTTTAATTGTGCATTTCCTTGCTTGCTTCTGTATAGTCTGAATATATTCCACATTTATAATTGCCTGTCGTATGTTGTAGTTTATCTTTTCAGTGTTAAAGTTAGTGTGTGGACAGCTAGCTTGCTTGTTATTTAGCTGTGGCCACAATTACTTTATTTATTTATTAGAATTTGTTATACAGAGTGTGTGTGGATGTTTCCCAGTTATGGGTTGCAGCTGCATAAAACATATGCTGGATAAGTTCATTCCACTGTGGCTACCCCAGATTAATAAAGGGACTAAGCTGAAAAGAAAATGAATGAATGAATGAATTATACGTTATAATCTCTGACGTTATTTTGTGATGCACTCAGTTGTGTTTCCTTGTGGGAAAGTCAATTTTCAAAAGGTTTGTAATTGAGCTGCTGCTGTGGTGGTCATGATGGAGAGCATGAGACCAGGGACAGACGTGTCTTCGCTGAGGTCCAGCTACTGCGCCTAGACTGCAGCTCTGCACAAGACGTTTGGCCATAGGAGAAATGGTCGTGCCCATCTGAGCCTGGTTTCTCTCGAGGTTTTTTAAATTCTTCACTTTCGCCAATTGGCGAAGTTTTGTCCTCGCCGCTGTCGCCACTGGCTTGCATGGTTCGGGATCTGTAGAGCTGCGCATCGATGGAATTGCTCTTCAGTGTTTGGACTCTCAGTAGTGATTATTAAACCACACTGAACTGAGCTAAACTGAACTGAACTTAAACACTGAAAACTGAACTGACACTGTTTCAATTCACTATAAACTTCCATGTGAAGCTGCTTTGACACAATCCTCATTGTATAAGCGCTATACAAATAAAGATGAATTGAATTAAATTGAATTGACGAATTATAAAGTAATGTATAGTTTTCTCACCAATGAATGACTCATGAGGTAATGTTGCCTGGGGTCGTTTCAGTTCTCATTCGGGACTTCGGGAGGCGTGCCTTTGGATCGTAATTTGCATTAAGGAGGGACATGCATATCCATTGCTACCAAGTTAAGTTAGCGTTTGGCCAGATCTCCTACTGCACCAAAATTTACAGCAACATAGACCACACAGAACCTGAAAAGGGACACTTTCAAATTTGAGTTTATAAAAAAAAAATACAAAAAGCGCCTCTTTTTTTTAGGTGTTTATTATAACACAGACAACATATACAGTTATTTTAAATACTTTTAATAGTGTTTTATGAAAATTCAAAGGATTTTCTTTACACCTCTGCATGTGGATTTGGGAAGCTTTTAAATTTGGGTAGGCAAAATCCAGGCGGAAATCCCAAAATAGCACTAGACTTTAAAGGGTTAACCCAGATGGCAAAGTTAGTTTGTTTCGTCAGCAGTGCTCTTTCAGTTTTTAAAGATATACCTCAGTCAAAATGATTTAGTAACTAAGTTTACAGTATGTTAATATCACTGCAATATTATAGACTGAAAGATCTGCTGTAAATGCTGCTCTCCGTATGTAAACATGTAAACACCACAATCAAAGTTTTACTGTCGTGTAGGATTTTCACCACATTTTGTGACAGGATAGTCTAGACACACACGGCTTTCTGACGCTACCTACCGAGTGCATCTAAGTTACAGAGAAATGCGGAGGATATTTTTCTCCTATACGCCATGCGGTATCAAACATACCATTAAAACTCCACTCTCCAGCAGTTTCTCGCTTTCAATATTTCATTTGTCTCGGGCGACATGCAGGAAATGTTCTTAAATAAAAAGTGAAAGTGCCAAACTGCAGTTAAAGTCGACAAATTAATAATTTGGCAAGTAATTCGATTACTGATGTCCCTGTAAACAGTCACTGTCGTTCTCCCCTGCGTCTGCGTGTTTAAATGGAAACTCCCATATTTGCAAATCCTTCCCTCACCCGACACTCCCACCTAAACAGAGCTGGACACGCCCACTTTCCAGAGGTATGAAAACACCCTGCTGAGCCAGGGGGGTTTCGTGGCCCTTTAAGGAGCATTTCATTTATTTTCTCTGAAGTGAAAAGAGTTTAATTATTTATAGAAAAGCATCAATTAAAACCCTTACCGTTGAATTCTCATATACAGGCTGATTAAAATCAACATCACAAGCTCTACGTCCGTCATCTTGACGTCTGGAACGATTCAGCTTTACCACGAGAGAAAAACAGAAAAGAGAGAAAATTATGTCTTTATCCAACCCATAAAGTCACACATTCTGAATCCCATTCTGATGAGTAATTTTCAGACCTGAGACTGTTTGCCATTTCTCAGAGTCTTCCTCCTGATTCCCCTTTAAAGAGAATAATTTCACATATTAACAACCATTCAGAACCTTGATGTTTACTACACATTCATCATTTAACCATTGTGATTCAAAAGACTTGACCACATTTTTAACACAATCTGGTTTATAATACAGGGTTTACTCCATCATCACGTGAATGTCAGACTTTCTCATTGTGAAAAGAGAAGATGGACAATTGGTATTTGGTAACATCCATTGTAATAAAATGCATAGCTTCACACACATCTTACCAAATTATCACCACAGTGATGAAAACCGCTGCTCCACAAACCACACCAATCGCTATGTAAAATAGCACCAGGTGTCCTAAAAGAGAGACAAATGAGTAAGCCATAAAAGATTCACGATAATCCCTTTAGCTCTGTCATGACAACTCTCAGAGCAATGAGACTAAGGCCCTGTTTATACTAATGCGTTTTCGTTTTGAAACGGCATTTTAGATCAAAAACGATCCGCGTCCACACTAGCGTTTCTAATTATATCTCCGTCCACACTACTCCACCAAAAACGTATATCACGTGACCATTCGCGCACTCTGGGCATGCGCGTCCAAGTATAAACAGGAAGCATGTGTCTCGCTCGGCATTTGGTTATTGTTAGTCAACAAACGCTGGTTAAACGATGAACCTGAGCGATTAGCGAGTGCTCGAACAATAGCTTGCCTTTTGCGAATATATGCAGCTGCTGTAGTAAAAAAGGCAGAGTTTAACTGCACAATGGCGCCTAAAACAGACAATAGTGCAAACAACGTTCCCATTTCTGTGTCCATGTTGTTATTTACAGTGAAGGCTGGTCTGCCGTCTTCCGGTAGCGTTATAGCCATGTGATAGAGGCTTGACAAATAAGGGAAGGATACGCAATGATCCAAAAGCCCCAATCAGGTAGCGAATGTCTGCAGCCACGCCTCCGTTTTCAGATGTCTCCGTTTTGCCCCATCCACACTGAGACGGAGCAGCAGCGTTTTAGAATGAAAACGACCTCTCCAGCGTTTTCAAAACGCTCTGTTTTCGGGGTTTGAAAACTCTGGCGTAGTGTGGATGGATGCCGTAACCGTAACAAAACTTATACGTTTTAAAACGAAAACGTATTAGTGTAAACGGGGCCTGAGGTTTAGGCAGTGTATTGGTGGCCATCTGGGTGGCACGGTGGCACAGTGGGTAGCGCTGTCACCTCACAGTAAGAAGGTTGCTGGATCGAGCACCAGTTGGCATTTTTGTGTAGAGTTTGCATGTTTCCCCCCGTGTTGGCGTGGGTTTCCACTGGGTGCTCTGGTTTCCCCCACAGGTCCAAAGACATGCGCTATAGGTGAATTGGGTAAGATTTTATTGGGTAAGCTAAATTGGGTGAAACGGATAGGCTAAATTGTCCGTAGTTTATTTGTGTATGTCCTAGTGTGTCAGTTTGGGGGTTGAGCGTTGGGCTAACAACCCACCTTGTAAAAATTTGCTGCTACAAAACACCAACCTGGTGTGGCTAAATATCAACTTCGATATAAAGTAAGTTAACTTCGATATAAAGCCCTTGAAGTAAATAAGTAATCTAGTGAAGTGCTGTGCAGGTAAAACTCACTCCCCTGATGTCATAAGGTGATCTAGCAACAGACACCAGAGGCAAAAGAATCAGAGGGTTGATCCCAGCTCTGAGCAAGTGGGTGGTGTAGGACTGGTGGGTTACGTAGCACAAACAACACTAAGGCAGTGTTTACACTACGAACAATTTAGTTGATTAAATTCACCTATAGTGCATGTGTTTGGACAGTGGGGAAACTGGAGCACCCGAAGGAGTGCTTCTGCAGGAGCAATAGCATTAGATGGCAGTACCTTGTTTGAAGAGTAAATGAGCTACTTTACCTTTAACAGTAACAGTGACGCCGTCTGACCTCTGAGATCCATGTGGATTGTGAGCCTCACAGTAGAAGCGTCCACTCTGTACTGCACTGAAACTCTGTCCAGATCCAACAGCTGAGCTTTGATTCTTCTTAAACCAGCTGAAGTTCAGAGCAGGAGGGTTTGAGTCACTGATGCACATCAGACTCACTGAACCAAACCAAAGCTGACCAGAATCATCAATGACGGACACTGAGACATTCCTGGGAGGATCTGTAAAGGCCAAAAAATTACCATTTATTATAGAGTATAAAAATATAAAATGACAATAATTTTAACCACGTAAAAATGATCATACACTCACACTGGACATCTAAAGTCACAGGATCAGAGTATTTATCTCCATGTTTATTGATGCCTCTACACTTGTATTTTTCACTGTCATCACAGCTGATCTTGGAGATGCTAAATATTCCTCCAGATCCTACAATATTTCCTTCTTTAAATCAGCTGAATTCTGCAGGAGGGTTTGAGTCGCTGCTGCAGCTCAGAGTCACTGAATCTCCCTCCATTACAGCAGATCCACCGACGGACACTGAGATGCTCTTTGGTGGGTCTGAAATGGATATAGATAAAAGTTTTTCCAAATATAAATTCCGGAAACATTTAAAGGCCCAATTCAGATTACACCATTTGTACTGTTTGTGAACAATTCTTATGTCACTCCATTAGATTAGGTGTCTACGGTACAAAATATTCAGTTCAATTCATCTATATTTCAATAGCGCTTTTACAATGTGAATTGTGTCAAAGCAGCTTCACATAGAAGATTATAGTGAATTGAAAGTGTCAGTTCAGTTTAAGTTCAGATTAGTTCAGTTCAGTGTGGTTTAATATTCACTGCTGAGAGTCCAAACACTAATGAGTAATCCATTGATGCGCAGCTCTACAAGTCCCGAACCATGCAAGCCAGTGACGACAGCGGCAAGGAAAAAACTTCATCAACTGGCGTAAGTTAAGAATAAAACCTCAAGAAAAACCAGGCTCAGTTGGGCACAACCATTTTTCCTATGGCCAAATGTCTTGTGCAGAGCTGCAGTTTAGGCGCCGGAAGCTAGAGAACGCTGGACGTCAGCGAAGACTCGGCTGTCCCTCGAGATCACAGGAGTCAGCCGCATACTCTCCACTCCTCCATGACCACAACAGCTACTCAGGAAATGGCCTGGTCTAGGATTGTGGAATCTTTGGATAATCTCTTCACAGGTCTTGGATTGCATCAGTGGCACACAATCTCTGTCATATGATAATATGCCAGACTATATGTTGCTTTGCAACCAATCATTGACATCTACCATGCACATTCTGTCATCAAGAAAATGCATAAATGATAGATGTCCCTGTATTTGTCTAAACTCTGTATTTGGATAATCCCAGTACTCACTCACCAGGCAGCAAAATGGTCATTGTTACTGATCAACATTTATCTTTTTATTTTAGTAGTGGTAGTTCTGTGATAACACATCATATAAGCATACTGTTGCCAAATCTCCACAGAGGTATCTTATGTTTGATGGAAGCAGTCCTCTCTTATTTGTTATGCCATTTTAAAAGCTGTGTACAGAAGAGATTCTGTCCTCATTTTGGTCAATTGGTCACCAATGTGATGAAAAACGTTATGGACAAAGAGGTAAACATTTTTAATAATTAAATTATGCTAGGGGTGACACAGTGGCACGTTGGTTAGCACTGTTGTCTTACAGCAAGAAGGTCGCTGGTTCCAGTTCCGGCTGGGCCAGTTGGCATTTCTGTGTGGAGTTGGCATGTTCTCCCCATGTTGGCGTGGGTTTCCACTGGGTGCTCCGGTTTCCCCCACAGTCCAAACACATGCACTATAGGGGAATTGATTACTAAATTGGCCTTAGTGAATAGGTGTATATGGGTGTTTCCTAGTACTAGGTTGCAGCTGGAAGGGCATCCACTGCATAAAACATATGCTGGAATAGTTGGCGGTTCTTTCTGCTTTGGCGACCCATGAAGAGTAAAGGGACTAAGACGAAGGAAAATGAATAAATGAATTATGCTAGACCTTCTGTGGTGATGTTGTGAAGCATGGTTGGATGACATAACTATAGTAGACAAAGTTGTCATGCACCACATTAGAAGAAACTATTGAATTTTGCATCCCGATGCCTATTTGTTACGTACAAATTCCCACAACAAAAAAAATCATGTAATTTGAAAGGGGCTTAAGGAGAACTAACAAATCTGCACTCACACATGACATTAAGATAGACCTCAGCTGATGTGAGTGTGTGTCCATGTACAGCACATCTATATCTGCCTGCATCTTCTCCTCTGACTGACTTGAGGATGAGTTTATTTTCAAAAGTTCCTTCAGTCAATGTATGTGAGTTTCTGTACCAGATGAATGTTGGTGTGTCAGTCAGTTTACAGCTGCTTTTACATGTCAGACGGACTGAATCTCCCTCTGTCACTCTCTCAGGAGACTCCAGCTGAAGATCTGAACACAACACACATATTATATCTAGTGCTGCTCTCATACACTGATTATTATTCTACATGATGACCACAAGAAGAGAGAAACTGAAGGAAAGTCACCTGTGACATTGAGAATCACTCCTGAAACATCGATCCATTTGCCATCAGGTTGGTTAGTAATGATTCTGCAAAAATATTGGTGTTCATCTTTCTTTGTCACTTGACTCAATCTGACGGTGCAGTACTTCTGGTTATCTCCCAGATACCAAAGTCTTTGACTGTATTCAGGGTCCTTGGACAGATCTGGATGATCCTCCTTTTCTTTTCTGTCTTTTTCTTTTGTCCAGAAAACATTCACAATCTGATGTCCAGTAGGGTATGTATAATTGCAACTCATTATTACTGTTGAGTTATTTAGTGCACATTGTGGCACACTATAAATCACACCCCAGTCAGCACAAGAAATCCCTGAAACCCAGATGTTTAAAATTCATGTTAGAGAAAAGCATAATACAAAAGTGTACAAAATTGTCACTGAAACAGTATTGACTCACTGTGAATCATAAGCAGAATAAGCAGATAAAGAAGAGGAGCCATTCTGACTGACATCATCATAGAGACACCTACAACACAAGCATAGTGCTTTACTGCAGCATTCATGACTCTATAATATAATATAATATAATATAATATAATATAATATAATATAATA
>CAIGQZ010032382.1:3960964-3990108 GCA_903798205.1 Danio tinwini
TATAATATAATATAATATAATATAATATAATATAATATAATATAATATAATATAATATAATTTAACATTTATGTGTCTTTTTTTAAATGCTTCAGGACAAAAATATAGCAAAGTCGCTGCAAATTGCAAAGAAAAAACAACTAAACAAAGATGCCACACCAGTGACAAACTGAACCACAGTTTCTGTTATAAATAGTGAATAGTGCTAGGTACAGGAAAGGGAAAGGCAAGAGGTGAATCACATGAGCACATGATCTGGAGTCAGATCTGAGTTTCAATAGTCATGTCAAAGCAGTTAGTAAATCAGCTCACTATCATTACAAAAACATTGCAATAATTAGATGCTTTGTTTCCAGCGAAGACTTAGAGAAACTTCATGCTTATATGCTTTTATCAGCAGCAGGGTGGATTACTGTAATGGACTCCTCACAAAACACAGTCAAACAGTTGCAGCTCATCCAGAATGTTGCGGCCAGGATTCTGACCAGAACCAGAAAATCAGAGCACATCACACCTGTCCTCAGGTCTTTACACTGGCTCCCAGTTACATTCAGAATAGATTTTAAAGTATTATTACTTGTCTATAAATCACTGAATGGCCTAGGACCTCAATACATTACAGATATGCTCACTGAATGCAAACTTAATAGATGACTCAGATCTTTAGGATCATATAAATTAGAAATTCCAAGAGTTCAGTCACAGCAGGGTGAATGGCTGATTCAGCTACTATGACCCTCGCTGCTGGAATCGGCTTGCAGAAATGATCAGATGTGCTCCAACATTAGGCACATTCAATTCAAGACTGAACACACATCTGTTTAGCTGTGACTTTACTAAATGAGCACTGCGCTACATCCAACAGATTGCACTGTTGTGTCTTGCTTTTTCTTTTTCATTCATTTATAACCTGATTTAACACATTTTAATCATTTTTATTATTTGTTTTTATTTTCTTATACTTGTCTTTTTTATTCCTGTATTTCGTAAAGCACCTTGAATTGCCACTGTGTATGAAATGTGCTATAGAAATAAACTTGCCTTGCCTAGTAGTGGTAGTACACTCTCAGAAATAAACGTACGAGATCTGTCACTGGGGTGGTACCTTTTCAAAAGGTACAAATTTGTACCTAAAATGTCCATATTAATACCTCAAGGGTACATATTGGTACCTAAAAAGTACAAAAGTGTTCCTCTTAAAATTTGTAGGTACTAATATATTCTTTTAAGGTACCAATATGTACCCTTCAAGTACAAATGTGTACCTTTTGAAAAGGTACCACCCCAGTGACAGATCTCGTACCTTACTTCTCAGAGTGTAGTATTAATAGTATATTCATATATAGCACATTTTTTACAAAACACAATCAACACTATTTAAAAAGTCGAAGCACACAACACATAAATAACTAAAACATAAAAGCAACCCTGTGTGTGTGTGTGTGTGTGTGTGTGTGTGTTGTGTTTCCTGCTTATGAGTTACAACTGTAACACAAAAACTTCAGTTTGACTAGTAAGATCTAAACCAATTGAGAACAGAGCTCTGAAACCTATGACCTTCTCAAAGCAGAAAATAAGGATCCCAAGATCTACCGTTTCAAAAGCTGTACTAAGGTCTACCAAGCATAAGGACTGCAGAGTGCCTGGAGTCCCTAAATAACCAAGTGTCCCTCATTACTTGTAGCAGTTAAGACTACTATGAATGACTTTAAAACCCAATTTTAAAACCTCTTGAACAGCATTGAGCTCCAGAAAGCTATGTTAGCTGATACTTCTTCAAGGTCTTAGATAGGAAAGTATACTTTCAGATAAGTCTAAAACTGGACGACGTTGATTTTGAGAGGGTGGACCAACCGTTGGCATTATTTAGATATATATTGTGTAACAGACTGAAGAGGATTTTGATATAGGCACTGGTCACAAACAAACAAAACCATTACCAGAGAGAACAACAACAACAAAAAGAATTCACTGAACAACTAGTTTCATAGAACCCTTAGATATCTGCTTTCAGTAAAATATTATAAAATCATGCTCTTACCCATTTCACCAACACTCCTGACTGGTGTTATATAGCAGTAAAATGATCTAGATGAAACCAGTACTGGCATTGACACATTCTCAATGACACGTGATTAACACCCTAAATTTTAATGAAGTTTTGACACCTAGTGCCTTACAGATAAAGCAAAAGCTCGTTTAGATTTACCAAGTGCATCATATAGATCCTGCTCCTGAGAGACAGAGAAAACCAAATCTATAAATGGTTCTGGTTTGAGAGCTGCTGGATCATCTGTGCATAAACTTCTAATGCATTGAATGATTAATAGCCGTTTATACTCTCAGTGGTGTTTTATTCTTGGAAGTGTAACTCTGAAAGAGTCACAGATACAATTTCCTTTAAATGAGAAATGTGTGAATCTTTGCTCTCTGTGGTTGACTGCGTGATCATGTGACCTTCATAAGCAACAGACACTGAGTGACATCATACCAAGCAGGAAAAGAAAGTCAGTCAAGATTAAAGCCAGAGATATATTTTTACTATGGGGGAGATGAAAATATCTACCATTGAAAAAACCAATAACACTAACTTGGTCAAGTGAAGTGCATTTTAGCCAATCACATAGCACCTTTTCTGTGTACTGCCATGGAATCAATGTTAGCATTAGCCTTTTAAGATTTCAGGCTTGGCTTCAATTGGCTTTGGTCAAGCTGTATGCCTCTTCACAACCCAAAATGGTGTCTCTAGTTACAGAAGTCCCGCCTTTAAATAAAAGAGCCAATCAGCAGTCGGTGGAGTCAGCATGGCACTGCAGCTCTCAATGCAGATCTGAAACTTGCATTCAGGACTGAACATAAGCATTAAACACATGAAGCTAATGCTATTTTTGTTGATGTTTTAGCATAAGAAATGTCACTCATTGGAGAGTATGGGAATGGCAGAGTAGGTTGGTAAGTCCCATCTTTACAATCAAACCAAAAAGGAGTGCAAAACGCCGGAGAATAAAACCACTAGCTGATAAAATATACTGGATTCTTTAGTTGGATAATCTTGCTAAATACTTTGGAAAAGTGAAATTTTATAATTCCTAAAGCATGAATACTTTGCATACAAGTGTCATGCTAAAGCAAACAATACAACACTCTAGTTAACTGCAAATGATTTTTATTAGGCAATTAGACATTTACAGAGCATTATGTCTAGAGCAGGGGTCACCAAACTTGTTCCTGGAGGTCCGGTGTCCTGCAGATTTAGCTCCAACCCTAATCAAGCACACCTGAACAAGCTAATCAAGGTCTTACTACGTATACTTGAAACACCCAGGCAGGTGTGTTGAGGCAAGTTGGAGCTAAACTCTGCAGGGCACCGGACCTCCAGGAACGAAATTGGTGACCCCTGGTCTATTGCATAGGTCTAAAACTCAATTCCTGGAGGGCCGCAGCTCTGCATAACCCTAATTAAACACAGCTGATCCAAATAATCAAGGTGTGCGAGACTCTTTTGAACACTCGACTACTTGGATCAGTTGTGTTTGATTAGGGTTGAAGCAAAATTGTACAGAACTGCGGCCTTCCAGGAATAGAGTTTGAGACCTATGGTCTAGAGTGATATGTGCCAGGAGTATTTTCAGTTTGCACTTCACAAAGCAGAGATTGCCTTTGTGATCGTGGATTGTTAAATACTTGCTGAAAATGTGCACTTTAGTTCATCATAGGACATCTTTTATTGTTAAACAATTCAATTGAAATATTTGGTCAAACACAATAATAAGTGGTCAAATACTTATATGCTATATGTATATGCTAATAGCAACTCTGTATCTCTATTCCATCTCCCTCTATCACTTGTAAAAGAACTTATAATTCTGTTTATTAAAATTACTAGCATTTTCTCTTGCTGCAGTTTGGCTCAGAGTGGGAATGGAAATGATGGAATGGAGCTGCAGAGGCCGATTACAGGACGCATTGAGTGGGGAGGAGAGTTGCTCTGCTCCACTCTTCTACAAACTCCAGTCCAGGTTGCAATCTGTCTATCTGTAACATATTGATGCTGACAATGGAGGCGAGGATCCACATGCAGTTTGTTAATAATAAGAGTAGTCAGACAGGCAATGGTCAAAACAGGAGCAAAACCGAAGCATAAAGGTAATCCAAAATATGCGGTCAGAGTACAGGCAAAAGGTCAGGCTAGGTGGCAAAGAATCGAAACGGTTAAACAAAGCAAGGATTGAAATACGGCAAGACAAACAAGGAAGAACGCTTTGTAATGTTACATGGGTAAACAAGACTCAGCAATGTCTGTTGCAAAGAGAAGTGTCTTTATGCTCCAGTTAATGATTCACTGATGAGCTTCAGCTGTGTCTGTGTGTGTGTCTTTATCAGCTATCAAGAACAGGTGTGTGTGAACAGGTAAAATGGGATTTGTAGTTCTTTAGGCTCCGGTTTACTTTATATAAACATTTTTTTTTTCATTCTTCATTTGAGGACAAAAACATTTTCGAAGACTATGTAAATATGCCATGCTGTTTCTATGAGTGCTCTAAACAACAATAGCAGCTGGAAGAGAACAGTTTCATAAACATCTGGCAAACAGCCTTCTCCCCGAGCAACGCAGTGTATTCTATTTGCTGCGCAGAGAAACCGAATTTGACGTGATGCAATGCAGTTGGGCTTCTCGACAAGTGTGAAATCCTCTGATTCTTTCAAATTTCCCCGCGAGCAATCGTACAGGTGCGCATAGATCTGTATCAGCCCTGCTACTCCACCCAGCTGTGTCGTAAGTGGGGGAAAACAGTGAAAGAATGCATAGGTTCCTAGCATTTTATGGGCCATGAGGCAGGCTGTGTGGGTTCCCGATGCATGCCCCCCCCCCCCCCCCTACTATTCACCTATTCACTTACATTGCCACAACCCCCACACCCCCGCTCTTCATCTTTTTCTACCAGGAGGCCCCTGCTGTTTGTCCCCAACCACTTACGCTTTGCTCAAAAAAGTACTTTTTAGTGCAAAATATGTGTCCTGATAGTGTTTATAGCAGCGTGGGACACATATATGACTGTCAGCATCTCAACAAATGTAATTTGGTGTTTCGCGATACTTTTAAGTGTCCAAAATCTTTCCCGCCATTTTTTGATTGACAGCATCTCTTAAGTTAGGGATAAAATTCATCCAGTATGTTGTTATCATGCACAAATTAAAACCTGACAGATTTATCAACAGCCCGACACGAAGCAGAGCACTGTTGTATAAGACTGAAGGGTTTTCTCCAATAGTATCTGACTGGGTGTCACGGTGGTGCAGTGTGTAGCACGATCGCCTCACAGCAAGAAGGTCACTGGTTCAAGCCTCGGCTGGGTCAGATGGCATTTCTGTGTGGAGTTTGCATGTTCTCCCTGCGTTCGCGTGGGTTTCCTCCAGGTGCTTCCGTTTCCCCACAAGTCCAAAGACATGTGGTATAGGTTAATTTTCTTTTTAGCTTAGTCCCTTTATTAATCTGGGGTCACCACTGCGGAATGAACCGCCAACTTATCCAGCATGTTTTTACGCAGAGGATGCCCTTCCAATTGCAACCCATCACTGGGAAACATCCATACACACTCATTCACACTCATACACTACGGACAATTTAGCTTACCTAATTCACCTATAATACATGTTTTTGGACCTGTGGGGGAAACCGGAGCACCCACGGGGAGAACATGCAAACTTCACACAGAAATGCCAATTTATCCAGTCGAGGCTCAAACCAGCGACCTTTTAGCTGTGAGGCAGTTGTGGTACCCACTGTACCACCTTTACGCCCTCAGAATTCAGTATTCCATGTAATAGTATGCATTAGCATGCATTAGCATGTCACCATAGGCCGTCTGATTGCTCTGCGGCTGTGCTGTGTATTTCTCACATAACCATCAGTATAGCTTTATTAAATGATCTGAAGGCTCAGACCATGTGGTGTAGGCTTCTTTGCCTTTGTGTGTCAATGTTTGAATTTGCTCTGACCTGGTGATAAATTCTCTTCTCTTCTGAATATAATTATCCTACAAACCATGCTGATTTTTAACCCTGCAATTACAATTTGACCTTTAGATTACTATATTTCTTCCCATTTCTTCTGTGTCCAACACAGTAATGAGAACCGATTGTTTCCTCCTCATCATGTTTTGGCTCCTCAATCTGCAGTATAGTACACAAACAGAGGCTAGACTTTCTATACATAAACATACTTAATAATC
Organism: Danio tinwini; assembly: GCA_903798205.1. Taxonomy (NCBI): domain Eukaryota; kingdom Metazoa; phylum Chordata; class Actinopteri; order Cypriniformes; family Danionidae; genus Danio; species Danio tinwini. Next base: position 3,967,198 of record CAIGQZ010032382.1, read on the forward strand.
TTGGATATCACATGATTATGTTATTTAGATGGTTGGCATTGGACATATAAAATCATTAAAACACAAACAAAACTTCATCCTCTGGACAAATAGCCCATGTTTGCCACAAAATTATAAATATATCAGTGAAATATTATAAATAAAATGGCGCTCTTACCCGTTTCACCAACACCCACGACCAGTGATAAAAATGATCTGCATGAAACCAGTAGTGACATTCACACATTCTCAATGACACGTGGTCAACGCCCTACATTTAATGACATCTGATTAATGCCTTATATCTTGATATGAGATTTTGACACATAGCTCACAGATAAAGCAGAAGCACTATGAAGCTTTATTAAGTTCATAAGTTTTTAAGAGACGAATAAAATAATAATAGTATATGCAACTTGTTCTGTTTTGAGAGCTACTGCACTTTTGTCCTAGAAGTGTAACTGTGCAAATGTGTGATCATGTGACCTACTTGAGCCACAGAAAAGCATTGAGGGAGATCAAATCCAACAGAAAGAGGAAGTCAGTCAAAGGGTGCATCTCAGTCAGCTCCTTTGTGCACTAATCCGGCCACTGATCAGGATGTCGTCTATTTTAAGTGAGGTCTCAATCGCAAAATTCTTCTAGTGCACTAAACAGTTTCACGCTGAACATTTGTAATTGTTTAAGGGCTGAAATGTTGCTGGTATATCAAACAATCAAATTATTTAGACAATGTACTTTTAAAAACTTTAAAATATTAGTTCTGGTGTTGTTCGTCAACTCATCGATGCGCAAATTTGTGTTTGTTGCTAGATCGGATATGGATTTGGCTGGAAGTTAACGAGAATTATTTGTATTATTTATTAAATTTCCCATTTATTGATAATTATTAACATCTACCCCCACCCCAACCCTAAACCCAACCATCAAAGTAACGTAATAACAGTAGTTGCACTGAGTATTATTTATGTTATCTAATAAATTACCCAATAAATCGTGTTTTTTAACGCCTACCCCAACCCTAAACTCAACAGTCACAGTACTGTAAAAATATAAATTATTGTTATGCAGTATTATAAAAAATGCAGCTATATTGATGTGCATATCGCACTTCCGGCCGGCCGCATAACCAATCTAGACTCTACCCAAATTTGTGTACATGACCTGCCAACGATATCTTGCAGCAATTCGTAACTTTTTGATTCAGTGACTAATTTGTATGAATTGGCCCGATCTCATTCATACATGTTAGTATGACTTGCTCCTCCCCAATGATGGTGGGGTTTAGGGGCGGTTTGTTGCCACGCCTCCTTTTAAAAATCATACCTTTTCATACGACTAAACTCATATGAATTAGACACTAAACTGACAAAATATAAAATAGTTACATTTCCTTGTGAAACCAGGCTGGACCTGCTGATCCATGACCTCGGGAGTTGATAGAGGTGCACACAACAAAAAGCTATAACCTAATATGGCATCTCTAGTAATGGCAGAAAAAAAATAAACATGTTTTTTATTGTTGTTGGTGTTTTTTTTTTTTGACCATAAGAAACACTATTCATGAGACATCTGACAGAATGGGAATGTCAACGACACTTGATAAAAAAGGGGAATAAGCTGAAGGAAAGTGAGTGAGTAGTAATTATAAACATCACTCCCCCGATCTCAAAGGGTGCTCTAGTGACGATACTAAAGGCAGCTTTCGCTAGCATCCCATGCAAGAATTGCTAGATCAACCCAACTCTGAATGGAGCATTTAATCAGGGGCGCCGCTCACTGGTACAGGCTGGTACAGCATGAATACTTTGCATACAAGTGTCATGCTAAAGCAAACAATACAACACTCTAGTTAACTGCAAATGATTTTTATTAGGCAATTAGACATTTACAGAGCATTATGTCTAGAGCAGGGGTCACCAAACTTGTTCCTGGAGGGCCGGTGTCCTGCAGATTTGAGCTCCAACCCTAATGAAACACACCTGAACAAGCTAATCAAAGTCTAAAGCTGCGGTCACACTAGAGTTTGAGCTTGCGAAATTCTGTCGAACAGCGCTGCGAAAAGGTGCGGGATTAAACAAGATGATTAGACATTAAACAAGCGAGCGATTGCTCCATATTTTACATTTCTGTTCAGAGAGGTCATGCTTTGATCCTCGATTGGTCTTACGCAGTCAAGTGATGCGTTTTTGTAGGTCAATACATTCCTATGTAAAAAGTCTTGGTGTTATCTTTGACTCTGAGCTTAAATTTAATCGGCAAATTAATGCAGTTGTCAAAAATAGTTTTTTCTATTTTAGATATATTGCCAAGCTGAAGTCTGTCTTCTCTTTTAGTGATTCAGAGAAGGTTGTTCATGCTTTCATCTCTTCTCGTCTGGATTATTGCAATGCTTTGTGTTTGGGTGTGAGTCAGGGTTCTCTCTCACGACTGCAGCTGGTCCAGAACGCAGCTGCCAGGCTTTTAACAGGCACAAAAAATGAGAGCATATTACACATGTACTGATTTCACTACACTGGCTACCAATCCAGTTTAAAATTCAGTACAAAGTACTGCTGTATGTTTTTAAATCCCTCCATGGCCTGGCCCCTGAGTATATTTCTGAGTTAATTAATATACACCAACCCGTGAGATCTCTTCGCTCTAAGGATCGACTCTATTTGCAAGTTCCACGATCACGCTTGAAATGTCGAGGCGATAGAGCTTTTTCAGTAGCAGCTCCAAGACTCTGGAACGATCTTCCACTCTCCCTAAGAACAGCTCCAACTTTTGAGTCTTTTCAGAGGTCACTGAAAACACACTTATTTTCTTTAGCATTTAATCATGTGTTGTGATTTTATGTACTTTGGCTCCTTGTATGTCTGCATGTGTTTTATCTGTTTTTATGTACAGCACTTTGGTACCCATTGCGGTTTCAAGAGTTCCCACTTAGATATGCTTAGCATTTAAGCAGGTTTGGCATGCTGTCCCGGGAGAGAACCCTGAGCTCGGAGATACTTGAGCTCAAGGCTCCCGCCCGGTCAATAAGCATATCAGGGGATCCGAGATCAGGTAGGTCTCGAGAGCTCCCCTTAGAAAAAGGGAGGAAAAGGAGGAGATGGGGTGGAAGGGGGGATTCTTCCAAACGAAGATAGAGCAGTAGGGAGAAAATGATCCATATATAGTAAGCTTGGATCGCTCTGATTGGATTATTACTGATTACAGATGAGAAGCCAGACGTGCTCAATCATATCACGTGCTTTGTGAAACTTCACTTGTTGAAAGTGCTCTAGAAATAAATTGAGTTAAGTTGAATTGAGGTCAGAGTTCACCAAGCTTAAACTTTCCAATGAAGCGAAATGCGAAACTTGCCGCACGACCTTACGTTTCCAGTCTGACGCATTTGTGTGCGTATGAAGAGAAGTCTATGGAGAGAAAAGTGCAGTGTGACCGCAGCTTTACTAGGAGTACTTTAAAAAAACATCCAGGCAGGTGTAATGAGGCAAGTTGGAGCTAAACCCTGCAGGGACACCAGCCCTCTAGGACCAAGATTAGTCACCACAGATTTAGTGGGTCTCGAAGATGAAAGTGAAGAGTGTCTAATGGGGTGGGGGTGTGGGGGATGGTACGAAAGAGGAGTCGTGGACAAAAGTCTAAAGGGGGGCTGGTGTTTGGGCGTCTAGTGGGCTCCTAACAGTATCTCTGGGGACCCAAAAACGGCTTGGGCCCTTAGAAACATCCAAATACTACTTATTTTTTATGCTTGTTATAAATTATGCATCTTTAAACCTTTTTGTAAAAGTTCATTTTTACTCAGATTCTTCAATCTAATATAACCTTATTTTCACTTCTGGTCACATGGTCTGCCTTTCAGCAGAAAGGGCTATCAGTCATTTATGGCAAGGCTTTTAGGCATTTAGGGTGGGACACTTTAGGGCAGTCTATCAGTAATTTAGGGCGGGGCTATCAGTCGTCTAAGGTGGGTCTATCAGTCATTTAGGGCGGGGCCCTCAGTCATTTAGGGCAGGGTTATCAGTCCTCTAAGGCCTCGTTTCTGCTCTGTCAATCTTCATTGATTTTGTTAGCAATGCTCATCTCTTAAAATCCAATCATTTCCGGATTGTTTCAAAAAGGACAATCTTAACTTGAAGGATATTTCAGTCCCTTATGTACACAACAGATACCGCACAACAGGAGATGAGTCAGGTGCATGTATCTCCCATTGGTAATCGCTTATGAAAGTTGCTTCTCATTTGCATAAAGTACATTTCTGAACTTTGTCAGATATCTTCTGTCACTTGCCACACACACATTCTACATACATACAACAGATGCAGTCAGCTCTGCATTGAAAATGAATGGGATTTTGCCAACTTGCTGCTATGTTGCTGGTGGTGTGATTGAGGTTTTAGAAAAACAATTCATCTTCAGAGAAGAAACATAAACAAATGCCAGATTAAAAGGTAAGTAACTTTATTTAAATGTTGTTCTTTAGTACAGCATCTTAAGTACAGATTGAAAGTGTAATATTATGTCACAAAATGAGTGCCAACAGTGCGTTAATATAATGCTGTTTAACATTTATTTTGCTGTTATTCAGAAGTATTAATTGACATCGGAGTAGAATTGTTCGAATATAGGTGTCTATCATAGAAATTATGAAGGGTAGATATTTAGGGTTACAATTGTTAGTAATCTACATCAAGCATGCTTCTTGTGCAATGCAAAGTAAAGAGGGGGGAAAGGAAAAAATAAAATAATAATTAGTAATAATTAATTTGCATTTAGATTACATTCCATTTTCATTTAACCATCTTTATAATGAACCCGAAATTGCTTCATTCATGCATTATCATGACACTCCTGTCCTCGAGACTTGATGGTGGGAAGAAGTAAAAGCGGAACTCGTAAATAACAAGTACGTCAAAATGGTTAGTAAAAAACTTGATAAGTGAACTGACCCTAAAGTTCCTCTTATCTAAAGTAAGGTCAAAAGCATTGAGTATCGTTCGGTACCAATCAGTACGGAAAGTTTTTAAATGTCCATTTCCCTCTAACATTTAAGCGCTGTTGATTGTGCACTTAATAACTGCTTTTTGTTTATTGTGTTCATGTGCTCAACAGAAATGCAAATAAGTTCACTAAGTACAAACAAAGATACAGGGATCCTTGAGCATCTGTTCAGATTGTTACCAAAATCAATACTTTTGACAACTCTAATCTACAGTGTAGAGTTTAGTCTTTTATAGCAAAACACTTACTGTTGCATTCTCATACACATGTTGGTTAACCTCATCATCACAAGCTTTAGGTCTGTCATCATGATGTCTGGAATAACTCAACTTCACCATTAAAGGGGAAAAAAGAGGACACCCAAAATTGGGCCTATAAACACCTCACTAGCCACCAAAATTATATATGTTCAGCAAATGACTGATAAACTAAAGGTTTCTCACCTGATACTGCTGATCGTCGTTTCTCCTTTTCTTCCACCAGTATCTCCTTAGGAGACAATCACAGTATTACAACTAATTACAACATATTTGATGATTTAAATGTTATGAATAGGGTGTAAAGCTCAGGTGACATTTTAGATTTTATTGTACATTGGTATCATAAGCCCTATTTAGACAGTAATTATTTCTAAGAATGGTGTAATGCTGCATTCACACCAGATGCGGAATGAGCGGATAAATTGCGCTATTCGCGCGTAAATAGACGCGTGAACATTTGAGTTTACTCGCTTCATTCGCACGTCAAATTCACTTCAGAACAGATGCGGATTCGCGTCATGGGCAGGGCTTCTGTCTGCCCGGGGACTGTAGCTTCGTTTCTAAATGGCTAACATGGATTTTATTTATAAAATAACTGTGTTTATGTTCTTTATGAAGGCAAAAAAACAGCATCTATACGTTTGGAGTAGTGTCTGAGTCCACTAGAACCTTTCAGAGGTGCACTCAGCTCTGTGAGCTCATAAACTCCTCCAGAAACTTAACCTGGATGACGGAGGCTTTCAGCGGTGCTTCTGACTGAGCCGAGCCCAGTTTGATGAACTGTTGTGTGTGTCGGCTGAAGGATTTCCCCCTGGACACCAACAACAGGTGCTATGTCACAATCATGCCCCCACAAGAGCAAGCTCCTGATTGGTTAACGCGGCGCAAATGTCCGCATAAATTAAATTTTTTTTTAACTCGAGCGATTCGCGAGTTAAGCGCGTCAAACTATCAATTCGCGCCATGCCATTCGTGTGTATTGCGCCATCTGCACCACGCCATTCGCGTCATTCGCACCGTGCCATTCGCGTGTATCGCCCCACAGGATGTCTATTCGCGCAATTGCATTGACTTAACATGTAAATCACTCGCGCTTGACGCTTCTTCTGCATCTTGTGTGAATGCAGCATAAGGGTTTTTTTTAGGGTAAGCAATGGCGCATAGCTATAATGGAAAGGATGGGAATGCAGCCATTTGTCTATTCATTTCAAAGTGTAACTAAAATGTAGTGAAAGCATAAAATCTCTTGAACAGCTCTAGTGTAGCGGAGGCCAGCCAGTGAAGTGACTCACTTCTCTGACCTCTAAAAGGTGCTCTGGCCACAGATACTACAGGCAATGGTCTTTAGCCTCCTTGATAGAGCAACCAACTCCCATGCGGAAAGTCGCCGGTTCGATTTCAGCTAGGAACGAATTGGGTGGTGTAGGGTTACACCAGCAATTATTTAACATTTGAGAGCAAGGAACTATGCATGTGAGACATGACCATTTTGTTGAATTACAAACTCAGATATCCACTGCAAATGTATCTTCATCCACAAAGCTTGGATCACTGAGGAGCTGTAGAGATTTTTCGCTCCATGAGAAAGAGTCATTGCTGGAATAGGTCTATAGACTAGATTCATCCGTGCAACACAACCGTAGACCAGATTCATTAGTCAAATCAAAACAGTCTATAGCAATAAGCATGCAGTTTTTTTTTTACCCCTAATATTAAAGTGCTAAAAAGTTATGTGTACCTTAGTGTACCATTGTTGACAAAGAGGATGAAACATTCAAAATTTACCGTCAGCTTACATCCATCATGGCACACTACACAGAACCACACACATCTTACCAAATTATCCCCATTGTGATGAAAGCTGCAGCTCCACAAGCCACTCCAATGGAGATGTAGAATATCACTGGGCATCCTACAACAGAGACAAATGAGTAAAACATCAGAAATTATTCAATTTCATCCTTTTATAAACAGTAAATGAGCTGCTTCACCTTTAACAGTGACAGTGATGGCGTCTGATCTCTGAGCTCCATGTGGATTGTGAGTCTCACAGTAGAAGCGTCCACTCTGTACTGCACTGAAACTCTGTCCAGATCCAACAGCTGAGCTTTGATTCTCCTCAAACCAGCTAAAGTTCAGAGCAGGAGGGTTTGAGTTACTGCGGCACATCAGACTCACTGAATCTCCAGACACTATTTCACCAACAGACACTGAGACACTCCTGTGTGGATCTGAAACAGACAAAGGAAACTTTGATTGGTGATCGGAGCTGTTTTACAAATTGTATAAATTAGTAGCACCTAATCTCTACTTAATGTCTAAGATTAAAACTTTGACATGCAGTTTTTGTGTTGGCACGTAAGGCAGAATATAAAGTGCAGTTTTTTATATAATAGATGCTTATGGTAAAGTACATTACTGATATGCAGTAATTAAGAGGAGAATACAATTGGAATCAATTTTTAAAGTTAATAATAGGAGCAGTACATACACATTCTAACATCAAGGAGATGAAACATCCAGAAGTCACACAGGAAGCAATGTGGGGAAATGAAGTTAAAGTCTTCATGAAATTAAAATCTGCTCTTTTTATTTTTATAGGCTTGTTATAAATGATGTATCTGTGCACTTCATTATATTGTAAAAGTTCATTTGCCCTCATAATCTTACATCAAATACCATAACCTTCCTTGGCCCCTCGAAAGGACTTAATTTCTGGTCACAAGGAATGCCTTTTGGGAAAGGTTATCAGGGTGTGTCTCAAGTCTGTCCATTCATCAATGGGTGAGGCCTGATGACCAAGTTGAGGATGACAGTGAGAGGAGCCAGGGGGAAGACTTAGACATGAGGTTATGTAGAGAACCAAAGGTACTGGAGCAGGAGACTAGTGAAGATACAGGACAGCCCGGAGGACTCCTCAAGGTGGAATCAATGTAATGAGGAGCCATGAAGATGGAGTAACTGACGGAAACATAGGTTGAAGTGGAGACCAAGCAGGAGATGGAGAACTGCAGAGCTAGAGTGATGCTAAGGTCCAAGGTGGAGATGGAGTTTTTACAATGTAGATTGTGTCAAAGCAACTTAAAATAGATGAAGTTCTAGTAAACTGAAACTGCTTCATTTTGGTTTTCACATATAAAAGTTCAATTTAGTGCAGTACAGTGTAATTTAAATGTCACTGCTGAAAGCCTAAACACTGAAGAGCACATCCACCGATGCACACCAAGAGAGCCAGTGGAGAGGAACAAACTTCACCAACTGATGAAAGTGAAGAAATAAAACCTTGAGAATAAACAGGCTTATATGGGCACAACCAGACAAATACATGGAACTGAAAGACCACATCAGAGCCAGAGCAACAGAGGACCAATGTCCTCTGTATGGAAGGAGAAGGTCAATGCAGCTGGCATGATAGAGAGCAGCGCATGGAGCAGAATCCATAAGAGAAGTCAGAAATATTAGTAACCATGGGAGGGCCAGCGGAATGAGGGAGTCTGGCAGTTGGGATTGTGGGCCATGGTTGAGATAAGGGAGGAGTGAAAAACTGCAGGGTCGGAGGGGCAAGATGAACATGGAGGTTTAGCCAACTTAGGCAAAAACATGATACAGGAAGACCACAGCAGAGCAACAGAGCACCAAGGTGGATCTGGATAGAATGAGAAAGTAAATCTTGCTGGCAGGATGGAGCTTTGGGGTGCAGCGGATGAAGCAGAATTCAGAAGTGAAGGCAGAAAAATGAGTGACCATGGCAGAGCTGGAGAAACGAGTTGAGCCTGGCAGTGATAGTGGGATGGTGGGAAGGTGCCAAGGTGGAGATGGATGGAAAGAAAAGCTTAATGCTGCTGGCAGGATTGAGAAAATGGGGTGCAGTGGATGAAGCAGAATCCAGAAAATGAGGGAAATGAGCCTGGGAAATGAGAAAGTCTGGCAGAGCTTGTGGGAAAAGTTGGAGTTGATGACAAGGGGACCAAATAACTGGGAGGTGCTGATGACTGGAAGTCTTAAGGCAAACACTGCAGACTTGTTGGGACAGGCTGATGGTGAGCTTGGGGTCATAAAGAGGGCTTCCATGACACCAATGGTAGACTGGCTGCAGTGATGGGGCCAACCGATGGGTCATCTGGTAAGACGAGCTTCTGAGCTTGCAGGACACCAGCACTCACTCAACATAGTCCGAGAAGCTCCCTCAAGGACTATCCCCAGACAACTGTGCTCATGTGTGGGTGTTCAATTCAGCAAGCAGAAACATACTCATGCAGTCATCCAGGAAGGTTGTCTAGTTGGCAAGATGGAGGAATAAGCCCAAATGTTTCTTAAATGGGTGGATATTATGTTCCAAATAAAGCAGGGAAAGTTATCAAAAACTGAGGATACCCACATGCCAATAAAAAAAAATGTTTGGTAAGGTTTACTGTCATAGATTGTCAGCAAGTACAAGAAGAATACACTGGGGATAAAGTCTAATATGTTTTTAGTTACAAATTGTGCCAGAACATACACATTCTAACATCAAGGAACAGGAACATCCAGCACAGTAAGAAGTGTGCTGAAATGACCTAAAGACCAGACACTGAACTAGGGGAACACTGGGGATAAATAGACAGACTACTCAATTAAACTAGGAGAAGGAGCTGAAGACAAGGGCAAAATGGTGGGACAACAGAACAAATGAAAACTAGGAACCCAGGAATAATATGACAGGACACACACTCAGGGAAACACACAGTCAAAAACATATTCCTGAAAATATCCCAATTACTCTGGTACTTTATCTTTGTCTCAATCCTATTTCACTGAGCTATCATTAACTCACACTGAACGTTTAAAGTCACAGGATCAGAATATGTATCTCCATGTTCATTGATGGATCTGCACTTGTAGTCTCCGCTGTCATCAGAGCTGATCTTTGAGATGCTGAAGAGTCTTCCAGATCCTACAAACGTTTCCTCTTTAAACCAGCTAAAGTTCAGAGCAGGAGGGTTTGAGTCACTGCTGCAGCTCAGAGTCACTGAATCTCCTTCCACTATTGCAGCAGACCCACTGATGGACACTGAGACTCCCCCGGGTTTGTCTGAAACAGACATAACTACAAGTTCTCCAAAGATAAATTCAAGAATTTTTTTTAAATTAACTAACAAATATGTTCTTACGCATGACACTGAGATAGATGTCAGGTGATGTGAGTGTCTGTCCATAAACACCACATCTATATCTGCCTGCATCTTCTCTTCTCACTGGCTGCAGCAGGAGTTCATTGCTTCTGTTACTTATCTCAGTCAATGTCTGTGAGTTTTTGTACCAGATGAATGTTGGTGTATCAGTCAGTTTACATCTGCTTCTACATATCAGATGTACTGAATCTCCCTCTGTCACTCTCACAGGAGACTCCACCTGAAGATCTGAACACAACACACACATTATATCTAGTGCTGCTCGTACACTGATGATTATTAAAGACACATCTCCTGGCATTAGCATACAAATAAAACACAAATGCTTTTTAAATCCAAATCCTCTAAAGGATTGTTAGTGTGGATTATTTAGGGCAACTGAAGCCAGAAACACTTCCCAAAAGTCATTATAATTTAAACGGCATCTGCACTTATTTTAGTCTGTTTTTATTACTCCAGAGGTTTCCATAATCCTGAACCAGGCCGTATCCTTAGCAGCTGCTGTGGTGGTCATAAGGGAGAGCATGAGACTGATCCCTGTAAGACCCCAGTGACAGACGAGTCATCGCATTGATTCTGAAGGGCCAGCCTGTACACCAGCTGGTGCCCTCTTCCACCTGCAGCTTCTCCACGATGGATGTCCAGCGTTTTTCAGTCTCCTGCGCCTAGAAAGCAACTCTGCACAAGAAGTTTGGCCAGAGGAGAATGGGTCGTGCCCAATTGAACCTGTTTCTCTCTAGGTTTTTCCCTTTTTTTTCGTCAATTGGTGAAGTTTTGTTCCTCGCCACTGTCTTGCTTGGTTTGGGACTTGCGGAGCTGCACATCGATGCATTTGCTCTTCAGTGTTTGGACTTTCAGCAGTGGAAATTAAACCACACTGAACTGAACTTCAACTCTGAAAGTTGGACTGACAGTCTCAAATTATTATAATCTTCTATGTTAAACTGCTTTGACACAATCTACGTTGTAAAAGTGCTTTAGGAATAAAGGTAAATTGAATTGCATTATTCTACATAATGCACACAAGAAGAGAGTAACCAAAGGAAAGTCACCTGTGACAGAGAGACGCACTCCTGGACTACCAAGCCATTTCCTTACAGGTCTATCAGTAGTGAATCTGAAATAATACATGCGTTCATCTTTCTCTGTCACATGACTCAGTCTGACGGTGCAGTTCTGCTGTTTATCTCCCAGATACTGAAGCCTCTGACTGTATTCAGGGTCCACAGACAGATCTGGATACTCGTCTCGGTCCTCCTTAAGATTAAATTTAGTCCAGAACACTGTGCTGACCTGATGTCCTGTAGGGTATGCATAATTGCAGTTCATTATCACTGTAGAGTTCTTTAGTGCACAGATGTGGGGAGGATTGTAACTCACACGCCAGTCAGCACTTGAAACTGCTGAAACACAGAAATCGTACAGTGAACAAACTAGCATCAGGCTGTGCATAAAAATGGAGAACGCCAAATGTCTCTAGAGTTTCAGAAGTGTTGCAGTGACTCACTGTGAATCATGAGCAGGAAGATCAGAGCAAGGGGAGGAGCCATTCTGACCGACATCAGCATAGAAACACCTACAACACAGGCATTGGCTTATTTTGGAGTTGCAAATCTTGTCACTTTTGTAATATATGCAGTTTTTCATATTTAACATATATCCTAATTGATGCTACAGGCTACTATTTTTGTATATAATAAGTGTATATGGAAATGAGCGGTGTTTGGTTAAAATGAAGATCATTGATCTTATCTTCTTCTTACCATTGTCAGTCACAATCAACTCTGAATGTAATGTAATGTGATGTAATGTGTGTATTTATATGGCCATACACAAAAATGCGTTACAATCATGTGTAACGCAGTGTGCAGCATCCACTTGGATGATGCGACGGCAGCCACAGGACAACGGTGCCAGTACTTCACCACACACCATCTATAGGTGGAGTGGAGAGACAGTGATACAGCCAATTCGGGGAATGGGGATGATTGGGAGGCCATGATGGGTAAAGGTCAATGGAGTGCATTTGGCCAGGACACCAGGGTTACACTTCTACTCTTTACGAGAAGTGCCATGAGATTTTTAATGACCACAGAACCTCGGTTTAATGTCACATCCGAAAGACAGCGCTCAGTGACAGTATAGTGTCCCCTTAAATTTTACAGGGGCATTAGGACTCACACAGACCAGAGGTTGAGCGCCCCCTGCTGGCCTCACTAACACCACTTCCAACAGCAACCTAGTTTTCTCATGTGGTCTCCCATCCAGGTACTGACCAGGCTCAGCCCTGCTTATGCAGAGTTCAGACTGCATGATTTTCAAAGTAGTCGTGTCACAGATGTTTTCACACTGCATGACTATCTGGGCTAGCTTTTCGTCGCTACTTTGTTTACACTGCAAGATTGATCCGCGACAAGGGGTTTTACACTGCATGACTTTATAATAGGAGAATTGCTGACAACTTTGTCTCGATCCGCAAGGAGTGACATAGAAACAACGCAAGATAACCTAGGGTATCTTGAGTTCTGGAGAGCCCCTAATATTATCTGTAATAGTAGCCCTTTGAATCGCAGTGCCCCTGGGGATCATGAAAGGAACATTCAAAAAGCAACTCATGTAAACCCCTTCATCATATTATTGTCTTATTCAGATTAAGGCAAATAATTCCATAACTGATGTCTATGTAAACGTAGTCACTGTCATGGTAGTTGATGCTGTAGTGCAGGCGCAATGTCACTAAAATAGTAACTGTTTCTAAAGTGCTGTCTTGGATAGTTAGTACAAAATACTCTTTAACATGGAAAATATATCTTTTATCATGTGTCAAAGCACTGCATCTTGTGTAGTTTAGACTGTAAAAGTGTTTCTTATATATATATATATATATATATATATATATATATATATATATTAGGGCTGTCAATATTAGCGCGTTAACGCACATGATTAATTTGAAATATTTAACGCGTAAAAATAAATAAATAACGCATTTATCGCAGTTCCAATTTTTTTTTCATATCCTGTTGTGGTTGACGTGTGTTCAGGGCCGAGGCGCCCGTAGAGGCAACCTCCTCACTTTCATCCGCGACGCTCACCCTCTCCCTCCCGGTCCTCACTTTTATCTGCAAACCGGTAAGTTTCTTTTTCACTTTCGGGTTGAGGGTGGCGTGATCACTGTTTGCCTACAGCGCCAGTTCAGCTTGCTCCGGCCCTGCGTGTGTTTAATGTGCAAAGAAATATGGATAAAGGAGAATATGGATCCATGTAAATGTACTCAGTGAAAGCGCCAGATGATGTCGCAAGCTGTCAAAGACAGCCCATTCCTCTCTAAGTTGACTCCAAGCGCCCTCAAATGTTTCATTAAGTTTGACATGTTTTCACACTACACGCAACTTTTGTAAAGCGTCTGCTTCACGTTGATGTGTCAGAATCCTTGATTGAGAAATAAAGCCATACTTTAGAATGCTTAGTTTAAGCAAATTTGATTCGATCGTGCGTGTTGATGATCTGAAGGAAGTGCGCAGTTCTCTTTCTCTCTCTCTCTGTGTTTGTGTGTGTGTGTGTGTGTTTGTGTGTGTTTGTTGTCCCCGATAATGTCAATAGACTGGTCTGTCTTAGCAACTGGTTAAATTGTCACCTTAGAATTATAAGGTTCAATCTGACATTTTTGTCAAAATTGAGTTATTGACATTCTTATTAAATGACAACTTATTTACATTATGGGATGTTTTTTTTATAAGTTGTTTACATTTTAAGACCTTTTATAAAAAAAAAAAAATGTTACGCACATACTGTTTGGTATGGAATGCAAAAACTGAAGCTCAACATCTCAAAATCAATCAGAACGCAGATAGAAATAATTCCAAGGTGACAAAATGTTAAGGAGGACAAAGCTAAATTGTTTCTACTTTATCATCATGATTAATCATACAAATTAATTTTTTAATCAATTGACAGCCCGAATATATATATATATATATATATATATATATATACATATATATATAAAATAATAATAATTATTATTTAATGTATTTATTTAATTCATTTTACTTAAATGTGTTTTAAACTGTTGAAGTTCACAATGTTAATAATAATAATAATAATTAAATTACCATTTTATTAGTAAATTTACAGACATTTAAACCAAGATACCTACCAAACCAGAACAGTTTTTCCACCATTTCTTATAAAAACACCATACAAAATATCTGCTGATAATGAGATTAGTCAAATATTATAAAGTGATGCTCTTACCTGTTTCACCAACACTCATAAACAGTGGTAACCCTACAAACAAGATGGGTGAAACCAGTCTGCTGTTTCCACAGTCTTGACGACACTCTGATTAACGCCTTATATTTTGATATGAGGTTTTAACGCCTTGAATAAAGCAGAAGTGGTATGTGGGTGTCAAGTGCATTATCACAGAAATGCCTTTAGGCTAAAGGGTAAAATGAAAGAGTTTATGTCAGTCCATAGAGGTCATCTTGTAATATTTTCATATTTGGGTATATTTATAATCAATCTATTGCAGGGATAACTATATTGTTGAAATCGACAACAATGAAGCTATTCTTGAGAGACAATAGAAAAATTGCTTCAAAACTATACTGTAGTTAACGATTAACCTTATTCTGCAATGCGCTCATTTCATTGTGAATGTTTTACAACCTTCGATGAAGTAGCCTATTGGAGAAATTACTAGGAATAATGAATGGCAGAAAGTGGTCAAACGACTTGCTCTACAAGCAAGTGTTAAAAAGTAGAATAATATAATAAGAAAAGATCAGTTTGCAACATCAAGCGACATAGGGAGCTGATTGTAACGTCTAGAAATAAATGGACGTGAATGAGAGCGAAAGTCTCGAACCAAAATGATTCCAATGGTTGCTTCTGGTTGTACGTGAAGAATAAGGTCAATAATGTTTAACATGTATAAAAATGAACTGCTTCTGTTGTGGGAACTGCTGAGACACTGAATAAATATTGCAGTTCCAACAATGCTGACAAAGACAGTTTACTGACATCGTCCAATGTGCATTTAAAGTCTTCTTTATTTCTGTAGCACATTTACAAGGTAGATTATGTCAAATAAATGACAATATTTCAGATTGTGGAGCGTTCCAGCATATAAGGCAGGTTAGGTTTCGGTAGAATGCTGGTGTAGTTAAAGTTAAATAATTTTTCTTTTTAGTCAGCATGTAAGAAGGACAGACGCTGTCCAATGGAGTGAGGATAGGGATGGCTGCTGGAAACTGACGTTTCGACACAGTGTCGAGATCCCGAAGCCCGTGTTTCGAAACACTGCACCGAAGCATGATCTGAAACACCCAGGTCACGTGACTAAAGTGTTTCGAAACACTTGTTCATGTGACTAAAGTGATTCAAAGCATCGATCAGTTCAGAAGCGTTTCGAGACCTGGCGAATGCGCATTTGACTGACAGGGCCTTACAATTCTTTTGTCTGTTATAGCCTAGTGGACCGTGTGTGTGCATGTTGTAACTGAGCTTCAAATTACTTTTGGGTTCGAATCCCGACTTCTACAAATACTCCGAATTCATGATATTATGTATTTTAATCATGTTACCATTTTATGGTGTAGTCTAAATCGGATACAGCTGCTGATACGCCATCAATACAGCATCGTTTTTGTAACACTGTAGAACAATAATTCATTTTTCCCAGTACTCTGATGGTTGGGTTTAGGTTTTGGGTAGACATAAATAAAATACAATAAATGGGAAATTTAATAAATAATATAAATAATTCTTGTTAACTTCTGGCCACAACAGTGTCTGATCTAGCAACAACTCTGTTTTATGACCAAAACAAGACATTTATTCACAAAGTGTTTATTCGGATGTCAGACCAATGTTGAAACAAAATGATACAAGAACAGAGCAATTCAAACTGATATTAAAGCATTTCAAGAGCTGTCTCAGCCTGGATTCGAACCCAACATGCCCACATGGTAGTCAGGAACCCTAACCGCTCCACTAATCCACTTGTAGGTTCAATTTACAAAGTGGAATTTAATACCTCAATTTGCTCAACTGTTCTTTGCTGACGCTGTTCCAGTGCAATACGTAAAAAATGACCACTAGGTGTCACCATAGAGTGGGGTTTCGAAACGTTTCGAAGCTTCGACACATTTGCTTCGATTGTTTCAGTGTTTCATGAAGCCTCGCTTTGCCCACCACTAAGTGAGGATCCATTGCAGGTCTTTATTAGCAGGATGGTCAAACAAGCAGTGTTCAAAACAGGAACAAACAGATGTATATGGGCAATTCAGAGTCGTAGTCGTAAAAGCAGGCAGATGGTCAAAAGGTAGGCGGCATACAGGGAATAATCAAAATAAAGCAAATGTCTAAAACACAGAAGGCAAGAAGAAATGCGTCATAATACTTGTAACAGTTAGCAAGACTCAGCAATAATGTGTGTGTTTGAACTGCTTATATAGTGCAGTAATCAGTCCTGGAGCAGCTACAGCTGTCGGAGTGTAATCAGTGATAATCTGGAACGTGTGTGAGCGGAGTGCATGTATGGAGTTGTAGTCCAAAACATGGCGGATTTGTAGTCCATGTGAATGTGTGTGTGTTTACCAGCGATCTCTGGCTGTAGATCACTGGTGAACGTGACACAGCATAGGCTCATTCTGAAAATGTAACCCGAGATACATTTCTGGAAACTGTGAATTATGTAGCCAGATGTACGTATGGCTGCATTTCATCTTTAAAACAAATGCTACAGGGCGGTATGACGCAATTTCTTTTTGCGCTTATCAGCTGACTTCTTACCTCCGCATGGCTTTTTCTGGATTGCTTTTTAAAACTGTTGGTTGGGTTAAGGGAAGTGGGTGGCGGGTCAATCGGTGCTTTAAACATCACTATTGGTTGGATTTAGGGAAGGAGGAGTGTGGGTCAGTCGATAGGCCAGTCAGTCATTTACAGCGGCCCCTGGTGGATTGACGCGAGAAAAGCAGACACGAATGGCCCTCGTGAGAGAAATTTGAGATCTCAAAAAATGTACACAGCAGCCTCTGGTGGATTCGCAAAAACAAAAACTTCAAAAAAAAAACGTACCTCCCGTTTTTTTGGTGTTCAAAACGTATTTGGTGTTCTCCAGAAAAGTATATATTCAATTCAATTCATCTTTATTTGTATAGCGCTTATACAATGTAGATTGTCAAAGCAGCTTCACATAGAAGATTATAGTGAATTGAAACAGTGTCAGTTCAGTTTTCAGAGATTAAGTTCAGTTCGGTTTAGCTCAGGTCAGTGTGGGTTAATATTCCCTACTGAGAGTCCAAACACTGAAGAGCAAATCCATCGATGCGCAGCTCTACAGATCCCGAACCATGCAAGCCAGTGGCGACAGCGGCAAGGAAAAAAACACCAATTGGCGAAAGTAAAGATTTAAAAAAAAAAAAACCTTGAGAGAAACCAGGCTCAGTTGGGCATGACCGTTTCTCCTATGGCCAAACGTCTTGTGCAGAGCTGCAGTCTAGGCGCAGTGTAAGGGAATTTGGTTTAGGAGAAAATGCCATTTTTAATATGAGACAAAAAAGGTACAAGCGCAGGCCTCTCCTCTACTCTGACATCCCCATGCTCCAAAGCTCCACTCTCGCTGAGTCCCTCAAGGGGAAAAGGAAGGCAAGACGCTTCCAGAAGAGGACTCGCAAGGCTACCGAGCGGAGGGGAAAGGAGCTCCTACCTCCTAATGACCCTCTCACGGATACCCTCACAACACCCCTAGCTCAACTGAACTTGAATGCATAGTGATGGTTTGAAAGCTGTCTCGATGATGTGCATTTAATTACTTAGATGTTGATTCATGTTCTTGTGATATTTAGGAACAGCTATAAATTTTTTCACATAAGACATGACCTATAGGTTTTGCTGACTATTAGAATTTTAACTAAATAGTTTTGACCACATTATACTGTTGGTCCTTAGTGATTTATGAACTGTTTGCATATATAATGGGGAAAAACCCGGAAAGTGGACGTGGATGTACCCCGTGAACATAACCCAATGTGTCAAATCCTCAATGATGTATGAGGTGTATTCATGTGCATGACCTGATTTTGAAAGTATAAAAGCTGAACCAAAATGATCAGCTTTGCGTGTTTTCCAACTTCTCTATACTTGGAGGTTGGTTTGCCCTTTATTCTCAACGGAGAATAAAGTAAGGATTTTGTTTCTGTTATTTGTCTTTTGTTTATTCTACTTTTTCACTGGATTTCATTTTGTTAATAAAAGTGTATTTTATTAATTTACTTCGCTGTAGTGGACATTGAATTCATTTGCCAGAGCCCATCGAGTTACCCTGTGTGGTAAAGTAGGATCTAATATATATTCTTTTTGCAACACATTATAAAAGATGGTCCTTCAACTAAACTCTAGCTAAGAAATATAGCCAAGGGAGGATTCTGGTTTATCTTTGTTTAATTAAGGTTATTAAATAAAGGCGATCCAGTACAGCAGGAAGCTGGACCTCAGCGAAGACTCGTCTGTCCCTGGAGTGTCACAGGAAACATGCTCTCCACTCTTCTATGACCACCACAGCAGCTGCTCAGGACACGGCCTGGTCCAGGATTATGAAGACCTTGGGATCATCTCGTCGCTGGTCTTGGATCGCATCAGTGGCGCTGCATAGTCTGAGGATCTCGGGATGAGTACCCCCAGGTGGAAATACAGAATAAGGAGAATAATTAGCGTAGCTGCTGTTCATAGTGTATAAAAAACAAGAAGCAAAATCCTGTGTGGGGCACATCATGCGTCATACCACTATGTAATGCACTGAGTGTATGCTTTGCTAAAAAGACAGGTCTTTAATCTGGTTTTGAACTGTGAGAGTGTGTCTGAGCCTTGGACATCTAGAGGTATGTTTTTAGAATGAGCCTGGGTTGAATTTAGTTCTGATCCACTGAAGAGCAATGTAATCAATTGCCAATACGGTGACAGCAAAAAGGATCTCAAAGTCCACCAATTGATGGAAATGGAAAGCAAAAGTTTGGAGAAAGCAGACTCTGCAAGAGGGGTCTGCATGCAGACTTGGTGCAGTTGCAAGGTAATGTGCACACCTACTCCCACCCCTAACCCCACCCCACACAGTGACATCACTGAGTGCATTGTGTCTGACATTGCAAGTCTAAGATATGTACTCTCAGCTTACAAATCCAATTCTGCATCCAAATACTATTAGGGAGTACTCACACTATGCTATCTGAACCGTGCCCAGGCCCATTTCCCAGATTGTTTGAGAAGTGTGAGTGCTCTGAATCGGGCTTAGGCATGGTTCACTTGGGCGGCCCTGGCCCGGTTGGAAGCGGTGGGCCTAAGCGCGGTTCACTTGGGCTCAGGCGCAGTACGCTTACAGTGTGAGTGCAAGCGTGCCTAAACCCGAAACTGAAAGCGAGACATGACTTTTAAGGGACTGTTTCATATGGATTAATTATTAATTAGTACTGTTTAATGAACGCAAACTGTCATAGATTATTAAAGACGCAAACCCCTCACTGCACCACAGCTGCAGCTTCAGCAAACCTCCTAATTCCTGGAGCACGAGGACTTTATGATTGTTTATGAGCGTCAAAAGTGGCTGATCTGTTCGGCGAAATATTAGACTGTGTGTCACCGCATATCAAACGACTTAAACAATATAACTAAAGAAATCTCCACTGTGCTGAGCGAGAGCGCTTACTGAACAGCACATCATCGATGACGTAAGTGTGCCCAGGCCTGAATGTAATGTGAGTGCGGGCCGTCGGGGGAGACGGGAGGGGGGACAAGGGTGCTTTGGCCCGGTTCAAGGCAACTGTACATAGTGTGAGTACGGCCTTAGACTCAGCTAGGATACCTGTCTAGAACAGTGTTTTTCCAACTCTGTTCCTGAAGGCACACCAAAGTGCTGTCCCATTTCTTAGAGGTAAATGTTGTAGCCCTTCCTCTTCACACTCTGTTTCAAGGGCCAAGGGGAAGGGGTAGGAGTACAAAAATAGAATTGGGATTGGGCCTAAGAGTACACATTTTCAACCTCTCCCCTAATCAAACACACCTGAATCAACACATCAGGATATAAGAAGAGACTCCAAAACCTTAAGTTAAATGTCAGATAAAGAAGGCATCCAAAATTTGTACTGTTGGTGTGCCTTTAGGAACAGGGTTGGGAAACACTGGTCTAGAAAATGCTCCTTGATTTAGGAATCTTCAGATGTTTGGACTAGAAACAAGACAAAAACTCTAAAGTAAGAAAAGCTTTTTGTTGCAGTGCATTACATGTTTAAAATACTGACAGAAAATGTAATCGTAATATTTACATATTTATATTTAAACATTTAAATGGTGGATTTATTAGAACAACTGTAATTCAGACACTGAGAGGCACAACATTTAAAACAGCTCAGGCTGTAATCAATTAAAATCACAGAAAAAGCAATAATATAACATTTAATGATAACATTGTTAGCCAACAACAAGCCAAGTTCATCAAATGTCATGATTTAACTCCCTCAAAGTTCTCCAGTAAAGCATCATCAGACAGTCCTGTCAATCATCCAGAGCTCCGCCCACTCAGAGATCATCCACTACAGCATGTTCCTGTTAATCTGAGCCAACAATGAGACGCAAAAACATTCACTTAAATACCACAGTGGCATTGAGAGACGACAGTATTGACTGAATATCTGGACACTCACTGCAACATTTCCATAAAGTCCAAGGTTCTCATACAGATGAATGGTCATTTTAGGATCATGACTGTCTGTGCAGGGATGAACATCCTTCATGAAAAAGAGAAAAAAATTATGTGAACAAGGAGAAAGAGGAAGGTAAATGTGTTAAACTGAAGTGGCCTACTATAGCAATGTTATCTAGAGTGTCTTTTTCCACTGTATAACATACATGGTTCAGTTCAGTTCAGTACAGCTCACTTTTGGTGGCCTTTTTCATTGCATTTAATATCTAGTTACTGGTACTTCTTTTAGCACAATAACTGGTGAGGTTCCTGTTACTAAAACATGATGTATACGTACTGCTGATCACTGATTGGTCTGAGAGAATTGTCACTACCAGTATCATTTGATTTGTGACCAGACACAAAACACGATGGCTGTATATGAAATCGCCCCCTATACTTTTAAATAATGCACTATTTGATGGAGCAGCCATTTCTAGTTTAGTTTAGTTTATTTGTTTACAGAGGAAATGCACATTAATGAACATTACTGTAAAATGTGCCAGAATTAGCCAAGAATATATTCTTTTTATCTGTAGATACCTTAGTGGTGTCCAAAACTATAGTGGACATTCTGAAGTGCCCTCAATGCCACTAATGAGCATACAACCCATGCACACTCAACAGCTAGAAAATACCCAAAATGCACTGTGAGATTGCATTTTTGTGTGCAAAAGAGATTTCACATCTGACCACTAGATGGCGGCCTTGTAGCAAAATCCTATCAGAGAAAGTTCACACTCGTACACTACGTTCAATTTAACTTATTCAATTACCCTATAGCGCATGTGTTTGGACGGTGGGGGAAACCGGAGCACCCAGAGGAAACCCAAGCCAACACAAGGAGAACATGCAAACTCCACATACCGGAAAATCGAACCAGTGACCAGCAACCATGTCGCCCATAAATGAACAATTGTTCAATTATTGTTTTAATTATTTCACCAAAAATGTGAAAAGTATGCTACTGCTGGGAGAGGGGGGGGGGGGCAGCTGCATGACATCCAAAAGTGTATGTGTAGTTTAATTATTAATCACCTCTTTCTAAATGATCTGTCTCTAAAAGTACACAGCAGCCTTTAATGGATTCGCGAAAACAAAAACTGCAAAAAAAAATAAAAAAATAAAAAAACGCAGCTCCAGAGAAGTACTTGGAGCTCTCTAGCATTGTATATAGAGGTATGTTTTCAGAATGAGCCTGGGTTGGCTAAATTTGTTGCTAGATGTTTTTTGAAAATACAGTGGAAATACAAAGCGAATCAAGCAAAACTGAATTGAGGAAAGCCTAGCAGTGCATAACCGTACTCTGCCATAGGTTTAAGTAAAACCATAGACCTACCATCACATTCTCATACACATATGGCATCTGCCTGGGATCAAATATTATGCTTAGGTCATCAGAATAGTTTGTGAGGGTCTGAACGAAAGAGAATGGAAAAAAGTCAATGAAGCAATCCGATTTACCAGGAAGAGCACTGGAATTTAACAGTATAAAATACATTGTAAAATTCATAGAAAAGATTTTCAAAGAACATGGGTTACATTTTACTATAAGGTTGCATTAGTTCATGTCATTTAATGCATTTGTGTGCATTTGTGAGTTTTCTGTGTACCATTCTAACAATATTTGTTGTTTTACAGTTGTTCATTGTTAGTTTATGTTAACTCACAATGCATTAATGTTAACAAGCATGAATTTGGATGTTAACAATGCATTAGTAAATGTTGAACTATAATTGTACAAGTATTGTTCATTATTATTTCTTGT
>CAIGQZ010032382.1:4010699-4053350 GCA_903798205.1 Danio tinwini
TAGCTGAACTCATTGGATTCAGCGTTAAAAATTAAGTTAGCTGAACTTATTGGATTCAGCTTTAAAAACATAAGTTAGCAGAACATTGGATTCAGTGTTAAAAATGTAAGTTAGCTGAACTTATTGGATTCAGCGTTAAAAATTAAGTTAGCTGAACTCATTGGGTTCAGCATTAGAAACTTAAGTTAGCTGAACTTATTGGATTCAGCGGTAAAAATGTAACTTTAGTTAGCTGAACATTTCTATTTAAGTAAAACAAAATAATCCATGCAAAAATTAAGTATTTTTAGTTGAGTCAAAGGTATTATTACTGTACTATATTACTAGTACTACTACATAATAATAATAATAATTAAAAGGATTTTGCTGAGAAATGTAATGGATTTCATAGTGGCCTCTAAATAGTCTGCAGTAATTGGTGGCATTGACTCAAATTATTTCATATCTACAGTAACAGTATTTAGTTTGTGTTTGACCGGTGCATTTATAAAGTCAAATGGGTTGCAAATAATAAATGCCACTGTATAATGCAACCAGTCATGAAATAGGGAATTCAGACATTATTTTACATCCTACACCCCAACCTAACTAATCTGAAAAGAGTTTGCATAACTTGTAAAAAAGCAAAATATATTAATACAAATGGGCACCGTCCAACAGTGTCAGACAGAACCATTACAGATCTAAACGTCTAGGCAAATGCAGATGCTGTGTGTGTGTTTGTTCATAAGTGTGTGTTTTCTGTTGTTGTAGAATATTGCGGGCTGCTTTAAGACATTAGTGAAGCTGATTGAGGATAATGCACTCCTGCTGGCTGGTGTGGCTTTGGGAATCGCAGCTTTGGAGGTATTTACTTCTCTTTTTTTACCTCAAATGTACTCTGTGTAGACTGATGTGTCTTAATATGCACAGATTGACAAACTAGAACATTGAAAATGAACATGCATGCACCAAATCTTAGTAGACGATAAACTACAATTGATGGTCCAAGAATCAAACACATCAACCGTATTATTACATTGATGAAAAATTTACAGCTAATGTTTACAATAATTTCACCTGATTTGTTTCCTCAGATTGCAGCAATGGTTGTTTCCATGATCCTCTACAAGAATGTGGGGAAATGAGACCAGCACTGACTACAGATATTTGTGTTTACTGTACATCACTGTTTACTCTAGCTTTTTCTATTCCCTAATTTAACAGAAGTCATGTAAATAATATATTTGCTGCAGTATGAATGATATTTGCACAGATTATGTGATAGTTTGTTCTCTTTTAAATGACTTTTACTTTTTTTTACCTCAAGTAAATGTATATTTTTTGACCTCTGCTTATTTACCAAAATATAATCCAGACTTAAAGAGTATATCTAATGCAATGTTGTGTTGAATCCTACAGCTCATTAAAAGATCGCCACAATATTTTCTACATTATCACTTTTTTATGTATAATTAAATACATGAACAATCTTCACCTGGAAATATTTTAATATATTTGTATCATTGTATGAATAAAAATCTGTCATTTTTAAACACCTCTGAGCATGTTCTTTTCCCAGTAAAGCATATGCGATGTAATATGAATGCATCACATAACAGCCACTAGAGGTCGCTCACTGTCAAGTTGAGTTAAAGGGACAGCTCATGCAAACTGAAAATTCTGTCATCATTTACTCACTTTTAGGTTGTTCCAGTCCTGTTTAAATGCCATTGTTCTGCTAAACACAAAGAAAGATATATGAAAGAATGACAGTAAATCAAACAGATCTCCCAACACATTTACTGCCATAGTTGAAAAAGTAAATTCTATGTGGGTAAATGGTGGCAAGTTCTCTTTGAACTTGATTGACGACAGCAGGGCAAGGAGCTTGGGCAGTTCTTTATCCTGTTGGTGTCTCCCAAGTTTCTTGTCTAGTCGGTGTCACCCAATTCTTTGCCCCATAGGTGTCAACAACATTCCTTGCCTCGTTGTTGTCACTCAAGTTCTTTGTCCTGTCACTGTCACACAAGTTTCTTGCTCCATTATGTCACCAAAGTTTCTTGCTCCGTCTTGTCACCAAAATTCCTTGCCCTGTCACCCAAATTTCTTGACTAGTCTGTGTCACCCAAGTTCCATGCCCCGATTAGTGCTATCCATGGTGTTTGGCCCATTGTGTCACCAAAGTTGCTTGCCCTATTGGTGTCAGCCAAGTTCCTTGCCTTGTCACCCAAATATCTTGTACAGTTAGTGTCACCCAAGTTCCATGCCCCATAAGTGTCATTCACATTTCTTGCTCCATCTTTGTCACAAAAGTTCCTTGCTTTGTTGGTGTGACCCAATGTCCTTGCTCCATCTGTGTCCCCAAAGTTCTGTGCTTCATCACCCAAGTTTCTTGCCCTGTCATTGTAATTTAAGTCCCTTGCACCATAAGTGTCACCTATGTTCCTTGGCCCGACAGTGTTACCCAAGTTCCTTGCCCCATCACCCAAGTTTCCTGCTCCGTCAGTGTCACCCAAGTTCCTTTCCCCAAAAGTTTAATTCACATTCCTTGCCCCATCATTCCTTTAAAACCCTTGCCCCAAGTTCTTTGCCCTCTCAGTGTCATTAAATATCCTTGCCTTGTCAATCTTCCTCAAGTTCCTTGCCCTGTCATTGACACCAACGTCTCTTGTTCTGTGGGGTCCCCAAAGTACCCTGCCCCATCGATGTCACCCAACTTCTTTGCATTATCAGAGCCCTGTCTGTGTCACCCAAGTTCCTTGTCCTCTCTGTCATCGTCACAAAAGTTCCTTGTCCTCTCTGTCATTGTCACCAAAGTTCCTTGTCCTCTCTGTCATTGTCACCAAAGTTCCTTGTACTCTCTTTCATTGTCACCAAAGTTCCTTGCCCTGTCAGTGTCACCCAAGTCTCTTGCCCCATCTGTCTCACCCAAGTTTCTTGCCCCATAGGTCTCATCCATGTACCTTCCTCTGAAGGTGTCACTCAATTTCCTTGTGCTATCTGTGTCTCCCAAGCTCATTGTCGTGTTGCCTCAAGCCTCTAATTGAGTCCTGTCAGCTCCTGTCCAGTCTAAAGCTCTGCTGGCTCTAGTCATGCCCAAAACCCTGCCAGCTTCCCACAGGTCACAAGCCAGTCAATCCACCAGGTCTGCTTGTCCTAGTTAAACTCTGCCCCTCTTATCATCCCTTCCCTGCCTGAGGGCGTACTCACACTATGCTATCCGAACCGTGCCCAGGCCCGTTTCCCAGATCGTTTGAGTAGTGTGAGTGCTCTGAATCGGGCTCAGGCACGGTTCAGTTGGCCGGCCCTGGCCCGGTTGGAAGAGGTGTGCCAGAGCGCGGTTCATTTGGGCTTTGGCGTGATACGCTTGTAGTGTGAGTGAAACTGTAGGTTCAAGGCAACTGTACATAGTGTGAGTATGGCCTGATACTCCCTGCACTGTTCCTCTAGCACAACCCTGGCCTTCTGCCAAAGTTCCAGGACTTTCATGTGTGCCTTTAGGCTACTCACATGTAAGCTTAGTCACCTATATATCCAGTGGCCTGAGGGTGTGTGAATAAAATGTACACTTTCATTTTTGGGTGAAGTATCCCTTTAATACTGACACCTGCATTCTTCAGCTCTTTACATGATCTATTTCCTGTATTTTAACCACAATACTGTCCCACATCTGAAAAATGAAAAAAATCTAATCAAGCATATCCCACCATTCACCACAATCAAGAGCTCACATTCTCACAAAACCACAAGATGTCAATGAAAACGTTTGCAGTGCAAGGCATTTAAAAATATATTTGTGTTGCACATTTTGAAATCATGTGTATTTTGTCATTTAAACTTACACGGTCTACTGAACAGAGAAAAGAGCAAAATATAAAATATATAGAATGTGCAAATGAAGCGCTGTAAAAACATTTTACTACACTACATTTAAAGCATGTCCTATTGGCTAATCAAAACTTTGACAAAAACATCAGCACTCTTACACCCACAGGGACACTTGAGTCAAATACAGGAAATACGTGAGGCAAGCTTACGTCTCTCACACGAGTAACATGATCACTAGTCACGAGATGCTACAAGTGAGATGCTAAATCTAAATATTTGAACACAAACAGACATCTGAACTAAATTTGACAGTGACACAAAGCTGCAGAGGGAGAGAGAGCATGTGATATAACACAATTGGAAGCATCTGTAATATTTATCAGCATCATTTAAAGTAATTTTTATACAAAATTGTTTTTAATTAAATGAAGAATAAAGCTATTAATTTCATACATAATAAAGATAATAGCATGAGAATCTCTATGGGCAGACTTTATTTCAGCTGAAGTTTCACCACTTCAGTCAGACACGTTCTGCGATGTTGACAAAAATGACACCAGGACGAGGTGTAATAGATAGACCTTGCATTAAAAGGCGTTGTCCACCAACATTTTTAAGAGTGAGAAAACTAAGAGCTGCTTTTATTTTGCTTATTTGCAGTGTTGGTGAATAAGGTAAGAGCATGGTTTACTAATCGTTCAGAAGATTAATTCAATTTTGCCTTCTAGATACTGTTCCAGAACTGTTCTACCTTTCGTTAAGTGTTGCATGTTAACATGTTTTTAAAGAAGTCTACTTTTTCAATAGTGAATACAGTTTTTGAAGTTACTAAAAATGCACAAAACTCAGTAGTTGAAGGCATAGTTCATGTTCAAAAAAACTATTCAGGTTTCTGTTTTTCTCTTAAGTTTCTGAATATTTTGATGAATGCCGGTAGCTGGTGTTCATTTACTTCCATTGTAGTTTTCCCCCCTACCCTGGTAGCCAATTGGTGTCAGCAACCAACAGTGTTCAAAATGTCTTCTTTTGTGTTTAACAGAAGAACGAAACTCATAAAAGTTTAAAACCACATGTGGGGAGAGTAAAGGATGAGATAGTTTTAAATTTTGGGTAAACTATGACATTATAGCTACCAGGTAAAGCATGCTATTTTTATGTATTTATGAATTGGTTATATGACAGTATTCTATTTTATATGTGGCTCTTAAAGGATAGTTGCAAATGTTACATCAGAATTGGGTGGGTTTTATAACATATATAACGTGACCTTAGAATTGGACAGGAAAGAGAAGTTGAGCGTTAACCACAGGGTTTCTTTAAGATCCTCTGTTTTCTTAGCACATGGTTTGGTGTTGTTTGTGTTTGAGCTGATGGAACTTCTATGCATATATCATGTCTTGTTTGGAACTACTAGAATTAGTCAATACATTTTATTATCTCGTTTTTTTCCTGAGTCTAATGGTAAAATATATACCTTTACAGGGTCCTGTCTTTTAAATTAGCAATAAAACAAGTTTAAATAAAGAACAATGGGGATGTCGATCAGAATAACTCCTCCCCTTCCTCTGATCTTCCTGCTCATGATTCACAGTGAGTCACTGTAACAATTCAGAAACTACCAAGAGGTTTATCATACTTTACCCTCACCTTAACATTTATTATTATTTCTGTCTTAGGGGCTTCTAGTGCTAATTGGGCTGTGAATTACAGTTCTTTACACATCTGTGCACTAAAAAACTCATCAGTGATAATGAGCTGCACTTATACATACCCTACTAAACTTCAGATCCTGAAAGTGTTCTTGACCAAAGACCCTGTAAAGAGAGCAGAGTATCCAGATCTGTCTGAGGACCCTGAATACAGGCAGAGGCTTCAGTATCTGGGAGATAAACAGCAGAACTGCACCGTCAGACTGAGTCATGTGACAAAGAAAGATGAACGAGAGTATTATTTCAGAATCACTACTAATGTAACTAAAGAAAAATGGAATGGCAAACCAGGAGTGCGTCTCTCAGTCACAGGTGACTCTCCTTCAGTTTCTCTCTTCTTGTGTGCATTATGTAGAATAATAATCAGTGTATGAGAGCAGCACTAGATATAATGTGTGTGTTGTGTTCAGATCTTCAGCTGGAGTCTCCTGAGAGAGTGACAGAGGGAGATTCAGTCCGTCTGACATGTAAAAGCAGCTGTGAACTGACTGACACACCAACATTCATCTGGTACAAAAACTCACACACATTGACTGAAGGAACTATTGAAGACAAACTCATCCTCGATCCAGTCAGAAGAGAAGATGCAGGCAGATATAGATGTGCTGTACACACACTCACATCACCTGAGGTCTATCTCAATGTCACCTGTGAGTACAGATTTGTTAGCTCTTTTTAAATATTTCTGGAATATGTCTTGAGAAATATATTTGATTATATCGATTTCAGACAAAGCCAGGAACATCTCAATGTCTAAAAATGAATCAGCTTTAATAATGGCTCACAATCCACACGGAGCTAAGAAATCAGACACTGTCACTGTTAAAGGTAAAGCAGCTCATTTACTTTCTCCTAAAGTGAACATTTTCTGATGTTTTACTCTTTCGTCTGCTGTAGGACGTCCGCTGATATTACACATATCTATTGGAGTGGTTTGTGGAGCTGCAGTTGTCATTATGTTGTTGCTCATTTGGTAAGATGTGTTCAGCATTTAACTCCAGTGTAATCATTATTAGCATATTTTTGTTTAAAGGTTTTTCTCATTAATAAACAAGAATAACAACATGAGTCCAGTAAGTTCCTACATAAACATACTCGCTCTATACTGTTATGTAACCTACTCCTCGTTTTTAAGGAAACACAAGATGAAGAGAAACGATACAGAAGTATCTCAGGTGAGAAAAACAAGTTATCAGTATATTGGTCTGGATCCCTCATAAACTGAATGTCTGTTTTGGCTTGGTTGTTCGTAAGCACTGGTTTATTTTGTGTATGATGTATTTTTCTTTAATGGCTAAGATGAATCAGTCTAGACCTCATCATGATGGAGACAATGATTACTGTGATCATTTTATGGACCCTGTGTATGCAAATGTAAAGGTAAAGTATTTATATAGTTGGCATGGGCTAAACCATTAGTTATTTTCTGTCTATTGATTTCTTCCTTTTATTTCCTGGCAAAGATGTCCAAAGAGTCCGGACCTCATCGTGACGATGCAGCTTGCAATGATGATTTGACCGACCCTGTGTATGCAAATGTAGCGGTAAGTTATGATGAATGTTTTTCATCGTTTGACTGATGCCTCATTAACTTTAAACATTTACAAATGTCACCAAGGGAATAATTGTTTATCTAGGCTAGTGATTTGGCTAAAATGTATAACTGTCCTTGAATACTGTATTCCATTTTGTCAAATCTGTGCTGATTTCTAACACAAGTCAGTAGCTTACGGAACGGATTTATCCTTGACATCCATTACAAAAAAATTAATCTCGGACAATGTTGTTGCTAATCTGGATCAGTGGTTTCCAAAAGTGGGGGTTGCATTGGATTGCAACCCCTGGGGTGATTAAGTTAGATTAACAACATCAGTTACAGCAGATTGATATTATGGCACAATGGTAAACTTTGATCCAACTTTGATCAAAAATGTGTTGTATAATGTAAACATACTTTATTTCTAATATACAGTAGACAGTGAGTTGGTGTTTTTTATTATGTCTTATTACACGACTCTATTCTGATTAGTCAGACATTACAAGGTATGTTATGTAAGGGATAAAGTAAATCCAAGAGGTTATTATTGCAGAATAAATCCCAACAAGCTTATCGACAGCCCAATGTGATGTGGAGCAGTGTTGTATAAGACTAACGGGTTTATTCTGAGAAAACAACTGTCCTGGATGTACTTGATCACACATATTAAGGGCGTCACAAACAATGCGACACGGCGCACACATGACAGTTGAAAGTATCACCCACCAGACGTGCACATTCACATGCTATTTAAAACGAAACTAATCAGATGGTGCTCTGTGGCGTGGCAGAAATATGAACAGTGTCCTGAGTCGTGGCTTGGTGCCGCAGACAGTGTGTGTACACTGATAGAAACCTATGTTTAGATTTCTGAAATGTGTGGCGCGTTGCCGAGCGGCGCTTCTGGTGTGCGACCTGCTTTACACGCCTTCTTGCCACAACAACATCTGAGCTGTAGTTGTTTATTAAACAAAACCAAGCATAGGCTACTGGCCTATGTGTTAGTCATTCACAAGATGGCGCCAAACAGTCCAAAACAATCAGAAACGCGGTGTGACAGACAAGCAGATACATATGAATGTGGATGAAAGAATATGGGATTGAATGTATTCTCTGCTGGTCAAGGAGATCCTCAGTTCCGGAATTATTTAGAGGTTGTTATCTGGGAACAGTGTGGCACGGTGGCGCAGTGGGTAGTGCTGTCGCCTCAAAGCAAAGAGGTCAGTTGGCATTTTCTGTTTGGAGTTTGCATGTTCTCCCATATTGGTGTGGGTTTCCTTCAGGTGCTCCAGTTTCCCCCACAAGTCCAAAGTGTATGTGTTCATATCCTGGTCCTCCAGGTTGGGGATTGAGCATTGGGCTAACAACTCACCTCGTAGTGAAGTTTCACAAACTAATTTCGAGAGGAGCACGTGATATGATTGAGCACGTCTGGCTTCTCATCTGTAATCAGTAATAATCCAATCAGA
This sequence comes from Danio tinwini, assembly GCA_903798205.1. Classification (NCBI taxonomy): domain Eukaryota; kingdom Metazoa; phylum Chordata; class Actinopteri; order Cypriniformes; family Danionidae; genus Danio; species Danio tinwini. Next base: position 4,019,225 of record CAIGQZ010032382.1, read on the forward strand.
GCGATCCAAGCTTACTATATATGGATCATTTTCTCCCTACTGCTCTATCTTCGTTTGGAAGAACCCCCCTCTTCCACCCCATCTCCTCCTTTTCCTCCCTTTTTCTAAGGGGAGCTCTCGAGACCTACCTGATCTCGGATCCCCTGATATGCTTATTGACCGGGCGGGAGCCTTGAGCTCAAGTATCTCCGAGCTCAGGGTTCTCTCCTGGGACAGCATGCCAAACCTGCTTAAATGCTAAGCATATCTAAGTGGGAACTCTTGAAAGAATGAGATATTACAAAACACCAACATGGTGCAGCTAAATATCATCTTTGATATAAACGGCCCTGGGAGTAAGTAAGTAAGTATCTGGGAATAACATACCTTGGAATGTTGGGACTAACTAATCAGAAATGGGCATTCCAGACAGCAGTTTAATATTATCAGAAAACAACCTCTGAATAACACAAACTTATCTGGGAACTTTGAATCTCCTTGACCATCAGTGAATACATTGAATTCCATATTCTTGCATCCACATATGTACAATATCTGCTAGTCTGGCACGCATTGCTTTTTGAGTTTTTGATTGTTTGGCTTCTCTCTGAACAATGCGCAGGTTAGTGTATACTCCATTAGCTGTTTTCATTTAGTACAACTATGAACAAAGTTTTCTGCCTGATTTTCATGTTTTGTGGTAAGTAGCCCTGTAATCATGGGATAAAGTACTTTCAATATGGTTGTTTACAATGAATAACAATAATTAACAATTTCTTACATTTTTATAGCGCATTTCTGGACACTCAAAGCGCTTACACATTTTTTTGGGGGGGAATCTCCTTATCCACCACCAGTGTGCAGCATCCACCTGGTGCTCACTGAGCAGTATAGAGTCCCCTTTACTATAGTGCCCCCTGCTGATCTCACTAACACCATTTCCGGTAGTAACCTAGCTTTCCCATTTGGTCTCCCATACAGGTATTGACTGGGCGCAGCCCTGCTTAGCTTCAGTGTGAGAGCTACAGATAGCTAGCTACCCAGCTGAATAAATACAACAGTGCCCCACTTTTTCTGCAATAACAACCTTCAGGATATACTTGATCTCTTACATAGTGTTTAGTGGTGTCATGCTGTCCTTGATTAGTTCTCTCTCTCTTTCTGCAGGTCTCCGAGTCATCTCCTTGTTAGCAGGAGTGTCGTTCACCAGTGAATAAAGCAGCAGATGTAAAACAGCAGAGAGTCATGTTTTTGCTTGCCCAGACAACATGCGGTTTAACTGCTGAGTTAAACCGCATGTAGAAACGTTTAGAGAATGAGTTTCATCAATTGAAAGTGACCAATTATTTAAATCTTTTTCATGTAACATAGACGTTTGTTTACTTATCATAATTTACAAAGCAGTTAATAAAGCATTGGTATTGTTTTACCTCGTCATTCAATGCTTAAGAATAAATCCTAATCATTAATAAACAGCAGTATTTTCAGTGATTGGTAGAACATATGTAAAAAAAACAACCTGACATCACACACTATGTTCATTAATTGTGCACGAAAACACACTGTGAGCCAGTCCTAGAGAACATATCATACTATGTCCGGTCTATTTGTGCCACCTGCTGGTCGCCTTTTTATAGTGCAGTATAATTTGCTTTCTTTGCATCAGAGACTTATTTTACACATTGACTCTACATACGAGCTGCTTCACCTCTGCTTGTGCATGCGGTATGAATGTGTGCCAGTGGATGAGATGCTGTTGCAGGAGCTAGAGCGTTGCTGCACATGACAATCATTGCGAATTTTGCAACTTTATAGACCCGCACGTTGCTTAGGCCGACTTTGCTAAAGTATTCATACAATATATCTAATTATGACAGAGTTTTCCACCCAATTAGGCTAATTAAGTAATAAATTTGAAAAAAATTATGGCCTGGCCCAAAGATATGGCAGGAAATATCAGACCAACTAGACCAAGTCTGGGCTCGGGCTTGGGCAGAGAATCTAAACTCTTATGCGCAGTACATGAATGTCATTTTTTGGTCCTTTTAGTGTGGATAACCATTTTTTTCAGAAAGAATTGAAAACCATAGTGTAGATATGAAATGTTTTTAGATGAGAATGCTGTTTTCAAATTGATTTGCATTAGTGTAGACTAGGGCTGTGTATTGGCAAGGGCCTCACGATACGATAGATATCGTGATACATGGATCACGATACGATATATCGCGATACAATAAATATTGTGATATATTGCAATAGTTTGTATTAGTATGTGTTACATTATATTGACAACTTGATAAAGTCGGCAGACAAATTAAAATTCCAATTCCAATTCATTTTCCATCCATTCCAATTCACTAAAACTGCACAGTGTGATTGAACAGAGAACTATGTATATTGCAAAGCTTACAAATGGCATTTATTTTTTGTCTAATTCAGTACTCCCTGGTATAGTGTTTAGGGTTGGGTGATGTTGACCAATTTGGCATCGTACGATGTCTAATGTGAAACATGGCGATGGACCGTGGCATCGTCGTCATAGGGGGAGGTGAACTAATTATTTATGAATAATTACTAAATTCATAACTAATTAATTATTTGTAGCCTACCGTTTCAACTACCTGACCTGCATGGCCTTTGTTTTACTCATAACCAAATAATAAATAAATAAATAAATAAATAAATAAGGATAAGTTACACACAAATTACCACCTGTCAATCACTTTTTTCCGTGGGACTCGATCTGGCATGACTAGGCAAAGTGAACCGTGCCATTATGGCCTCCACACACTTGCTTGGTAAAAAAGCTGCACATCCAACAGGAACTAACCAACAGTATCTGAGGTTTTCACTAAAATTACTGAGTACGAGTGTGAAAGTGAAAGACTGAAGCAGTGTACTGACACTGCGACACCTTACCTGAATCAAAAGACAGAAGAGTCGTTAGATAGAGACAAGATTAATTAAAAATCACGTTTAACAACTAACTTATAGTGAGATGCAATCCAGTGGTACATCGTTGATAAACTGTCCGTACCAATAACTGTATAAAATATACAGTCCATACACTTCTCTGGAGTTCAGACTAGCGCATGACAGTGTGTGTGTTTGGGGCTGTGGCTGTGTGTGGTCATGTGATGTGCGTTTTCAGCAGACGGAGGGCTGTTCAGAAATGCTTGGTGAAACGCCAGTTTGAATGTGGATCGTTTTCGCTCTAAAATGCCATTTTAAAACTAAGCTGTATCAGTGTAAACGGGGCCTGAGTGTGTGTTTTTCACGAGCGGGTTTGCAACGGGGGCGGTGCGGAGGATCGGTGATGCCTCAGCAGCATCATGATGTCTATAGGCCATCGGCGATTACATCGTCTATCGACCTAACCCTTATAGCGTTAAAACCAAAGTGCAGCCACACGTCAGCTCTAAAAGCTGGAGGCACCTTTATATTTTCTGCCATGCTCACTCTTGCTTACTTCTGATACCGCACTACTTGCCGTATTGTTGATCGCGAATTAGCGACATCTACAAGAGTGGAGGAGGAGGTCATTTGGCACAACTTGAATCGATACTTGAGGTTGGACTATCAATACACTATTGTAAAAGAAACTATCGCGATAGTTAGATGTATCGATAATATTGCACAAATCTAGTGTAGACTAGGGTTGGGCCGATAGACGATGCCATAGTCCATCGCCGATGGCTGATAAACTTCACGATGCTGAGCCGGCATAGTGATCCATCGCCCCGCCCCACATTTATATTGATATAGAACTTATTATTTGCATATCATCTTAATAGCAATAACGGTCTTATCGTGAGCTGTGTTAAATTTCACATATAGCTGCCGCTTGCACGGCTGACAGCATCGTGAGGATTAAATGAAGGATTATACAGCACCTCTCGCACTTAAAATGTGTAGATTCAGTGGCAAATGCTGTTACCTGCAAACCCCGTCCCACAGACTTTACAGTGAATGGCTTTAGTTATCTTCATAGCGGACTTGAAGCCACTGGAAGTCTTTTATCCACTCTTGGAAAAGTGTAAATGGTGGATTAACATTCAGCACATGATCACTAATAAGACGTGACATTATTAGTAACTTTAGGTGGTTTCTAAAACTAAATCTGTCAGTGTTATTTGCATTCTCTCATCTTCAGCGCTTCACATTTCCGCGGTTGTAGCTCCTCATCTGAAGGCAGAAGGCATTGACTGAGTAATTGACAGCTGATACTAACCAATCCATTCACATTCAGTTCTAGAGCAGTGGGCCAATAAGAAGAGCACAAAGGCGGGGCAAGCATTGCAGGCTTTTGCTTCAGCAAGTTCACATAACAACTGTTTTAATCTGTTCCTGAGCGCTGCGTTTGGCGTTTTTTTCGTGCAAAGATGCATTCTGCATAAATGTCTCCTAAATCCGCGCACGCGGTGAGGATTTTGCAGTGAAAACAGGTCGCACGCCAACAATTTATGCACTCGCACAAATGCTGTCAAATATATTTTTAGGTTGCACAAAATTTCGGGCGCATTTGTGACCAAAACGGTCGAGCCCTAGCATCTTGTTATTATTTCCTCATAATAATACTAATAGGTGAATCCTTCATTACTAATTCAGAACCAGCTGTGGTCAATCATAAGCACGTGATCCACTTCAAATTAGTTTATAAATAAACTTCACTTGCGGTGTAAGTTTATTTAATATACACAACCACAGTTTTTGTCGCACATTTTACGATGATTACTGTGTACTTTGCCATTTAAACTCATAGTGTCTACTGAATAGAAGCGTAAAAGTTTATTTTAATAATATTATCATATATATATGTATATATGTATGATAAAGTGCTGTAAAAACATTTTACACTACATTTAAGCATGTCTTATTGGCTAATTAAGACTTCTAAAGACATAAGCACTCTTCACACCCACATGACACTTGAGCCACATACAGGAAATGCGCCAGACAAGGGTCACATGATCACTAGTCATGAAATGCAAAAAGCTGGATAGATGTAAATATTTGAACACAAAAGTGTATTAATGACCACATCTGCTGTTAAAGACATCTGAATTACATACGACACAAAGCTGATCTTAGAAAAATAGAGGTCACATGATAAAACACAACAGGAACTTCTGTAATATTCATCAGCATCGATTAAAGCTCTTACTGTTTACTTATCATAAAATAGATATTAATAAATCAAATGCACTTTAAGAATAAAGATCATTACAAACACATAATAAGAACTTTTTTTATGACTTTAGTCAGGTATGTTTTCTGACAGGCTGCTAAAACTACCGGGTAGGTGAGGGGTCATGTCGACCACCAAAGTGCTCAGAGTGTGAAAACTGCTTTCATCTTGCTCATTTGCAGTGCTGGTAAATAAGGTAGGAGCAACGTTTACTAATCGCTCTGTAGATTTGTTCAAGTCTGCCTCCTAGATAATGCTCTACAATTGTTCCATCTTTAGTTAGTGCCACATTTATTATAAATTCTGTAACTGTTGTATTTTTGTATTGTTGTCATTGCCTGTTTTTATGGAATGCCTGCAGATATATGGTGATGCCCATAACAAATTTCCTGTAAAAGACAATAAAGTTTACTACTGCTACTACTGCTAGTTAGACATTGGTAGTTAACATGTTTTTTTTTTTATAAATGTTTCTTGTTTTACATGTTTGAAAACTACTAAAAGAACTGTAACTCTTTTAGTTACAGAAACTAACCACCACCACCACCATCAGCCTGAACCGCTGATACAAGGCAGGATGGATCCAGGCTTTTATGTTGCTGAAGCCAAATTCTGACCCGACCATCCAAATGTGTCAGCAGAAATAGAGACTTATCAGACCAGGCAACATTTTTCCAATCTTCTATTGTCCAGTTTTGGTGAGCCTGTGTGAATTGTAGCCTCAGTTTCCTGTTCTTAGCTGACAGGAGCGGCACCCGGTGTGGTCTTCTGCTGCTGTAGCCCATCCGCCTCAAGGTTGGACATGTTGTGTGTTCAGAGATGCTCTTCTGCAGACCTCGGTTGTAACGAGTGCTTATTTGAGTTACTGGTGCCTTTCTATCAGCTGGAACCAGTCTGGCCATTCTCCTCTGGCATAAACAAGGCATTTGTGCCCACAGAACTGCTACTACTACTGGATATTTACTTTTTCAGACAATTCTCTGTAAACCCTAGAGATGGTTGTGCTTGAAAAACCCAGTAGATCAGCAGTTTGTGAAATATTCAGACCAGCTCGTCTGGCACCAACAATCATGCCACGTTCAAAGTCACTTAAATCCCCTTTCTTCCCCATTCTGATGCTCAGTTTGAACTACAGCAGATTGTCTTGACCATGTCTACATGCTTCAATGCACTGAGTTGCTGCCATGTGATTGGCTGATTAGAAATTTGCTTTAAACAACTTAACAGGTGTACCTAATAAAGTTGCCAGTGAGTGTATATATATATATATATATATATATATATATATATATATATATATAGCAATTTTTCCCATATTATACATGTAACAATTATTCAAGAATAACAATCTGAGGAAAAGAGTGTTTCAGGAGAACACTCTATACTATTATGTAACATTCTTTGTTTTTAAGGAAAAGCAGGATGCAGAAGAGGAATGATACATAGGAGCCTAAGGTGGGGAAAAAATCAAACACATTTGGTGATCAGTAGAGTTGGGGTCGAGTCCACCTTTGTCGAGTCCAAGTCCTTAACCAGTTGTGTACAAGTCAGAGTCCAAGTCCAAAAGGGGTCGAGTTGGACAAAGAACTCGACTCATTAATTTTCTTTTGGCTTAGTCCCTTATTTATCAGGGGTTGCCACAGCGGAATGAATCGCCAACTAGTCCAGCATATGTTTTACGCAGCGGATGCCCTTCCAGCCGAAACCCATTCACACACACAGACACACACTCATACACTACGTCCATTTTAGTTAATTCAATTCCCCTGTAGCGCATGTGTTTGGACTGTGGTGGAAACCAGAGCACCCGGAGGAAACCCATGCCAACACGGGGAGAACATGCAAACTTTATACAGAAATGACATCTGGCCCAGCCGTGACTAGAAACCAGCAACCTTCTTGCTGTGAGGTGATAGCGCTACCCACTGTGCTACCGTGCAGCCCAAGGATAAGTCTATAAAACATATTTTTTTGTATCTTATGGAATTGTCAAATTAAATTAATATTCTTGCAAAAGACTTCTTAAATGATCTTAGTACATTAGTCCAGTTGTTTCTTTGTGTTCCGGTTACATTTAGGACAAATTTCTGTTATTTATTTAGAATAATAATTGTGTAATAATAATAATACCAACAATAATAATAATACTTTTATTCAAAATAAATCTAAATATTTTTAATATATTTATTTATAATAAATATTATAAATAAATAAAGGGTGGGGGACTTTTGAGGATAGGTCATTGTCCTAGTCCACATTTCGAAAGGCAGTGATGACATCAGCATACAACTATGCATAATTCTGAATAATTTCAAAATGAAATCATGAGATGATTAATTATGCTATACACATATTCTTGCGCTTTGTAATGACTACATAGAAATAGACTATTTTCAAATCAGAAATGTGTCATCAGATTCTCTTTTGCATATTTAACAAGTAGGGCAGATATACTGCCACTCACAATTAGTAAATGTTTACTCTCACACAGAAGACTCACATTGTGGACACAGGCAAGCTCAATCTCTCCAATGTCTCTCATCAAAATATTACCCGAATATTAATTATTACACAAGCCTAATTCTAACTTTAAAAATATTTTTCTTTTGCTTGAATTTGTGGAGTTAGTCCAGTGATTATCTATTCTGAATGTTGACTGGATTTAAAAATAACTCTACATTAAAACCATTTGTGCTTATATTGACTTAATATAATATGCAACTCCAAGGAAGATCATTATTACAACATTTTTGATATTTTATCATTGAATTACTGAATTTTTATACACTCTTTATACTCTCCTAACCCTACCCCCCAAAATCAGAAGCTGATCTGGGATGAGTTTATTATACGGAACGCGTCCTTCAGTCAGCATGCATAGGCTACACTGATTCAGAAGTTGTGACGATCGACTCACAGCTTTAATGGAAAGAAAGTGAATGCAAACGTTTTTATATTCATTTTTCCGTGCTTCAAGCCAAAATAAAGCGAAAGCATACTCTTGATCAGCTCTTGCGATTCTTTCACATTTGAGATCTGCTGTGTTGATGGTACTTTCCGAGTCAAGTCCAAGTACAAGTTTACCCAAGTCCGTGACAAGTCCAAGTCCAATCAAAACTGGACTTGAGTCCGGACGCGAGTCCAAGTTCGAGTACCCCAATACTAGTGATCAGTATATCGATCCAGATCTCTCTAATCTGTTTGCACTGATTAATTTTGTGTATAATGTATTTTCCATTAATGGCAAAGAGGAATCAATCAAAATCTCATCATGACGGTCTTTTTGACCCCGTGTATGAAAATGTAAAGGTAAGGTATTTATTATTATCATCATACACTAGTGTGCACGATTTTGTGTTAATAGTATATTTTCTTTCATGCTAAAGACAAATCCTTCAAGACCTCATCATGACAGTGTTGGTGACTTGACTTGTGATGCTGATTTGACCGACCCTGTGTATGGAAATATAGTGGAAAGTTATTATGAATGGTTTTCATCATTTGCCTGATGCCTCATTATTAACTTTAAAGGGCACCTATTTTACCCCTTTTTAAGATGTAATATTAATATTATGGTTCTTCTGAGTGTGCCAGTTTAGGTTCAGTTCAAAACACAATTCAGATTTTTTTATTATGATGTGTTAAAAAGTGTCATTTTGGGGGCGTGTACACAGTTTGCTGTTTTAGGGGCGTGTTGCTTCACATGAAAATTAGTTTCGACTTCGAAGAGCTCCCCTGCTTTGTGTATTGTAATAGACAGGCAGACAAGAGAGAAGCAACATGAGTGAGAGTACCAGCATTCAGCTGTACATGTACGACTCGGACACAGACCAAGCAGAGAGTACAAAATCATTTGTGTCTTTGTATAGTTTTACAGCCAACTGTGTGCTAGTTTAAAGCTCCGAGCTTGAAGCCTACACCGAGACAAATAAAGCACACTGAATTAACTTTGACTGAAGGGCATCACACACCGGATGCACCGCGACACGGCAAGCACATGACAGTTGAAAGTATCGCACACTTGCAGCAGCGGTGTGTCACCTGTTAGAAACTTATGTTTAGAATTAAAAAAAGCATGCCGCTGTGTGGCGCGATGCTGCGTGTTGCCGAGCGGCGCTTCTTATGTACGACTTGCTTGAGGCTATAATTAAAGGGCGTCATACACCGGACGCGCCGCTCAGAGCCATGACGCGGCACACCAGACGCGCACATTCGCATGTTATTTAAAATGAAACTATTCAGATAACGCTCTGTGGCGTGGCAGAAATATGAACGGCATCCTGAGCAGGGCCAGCGCGTGTATAGAGGCGACCTAGGCGGCAGAATAGTGAGCGAATCCCCCGGTCCTCACTTTCATCCGCGACAATGCGAAATGCATGGCGCTGCACGTCGTTAGTTTGTTATTTCCAATGGAGGGACGCGCATGTGAGGCAGCGCGCTCGCACTTTCCAGCTGCACCTAGTTAAGATGACAGGGAGCTTCTGTGACCACGGGAAATGCAAACGGCTGAAGTTTAAGGAAGACACAATGAAAAGTACACATGTAGCTATGCAAACACACCAAAACTTACAAACACTGGTGGCAAGGAGAGCGATAACGTGGTGAATATTGAGCCCAATGAGCCTTACATCTAAAAATAGAGCAAGGGTGTTTCTTTGGTGACGTCGTTTTGACTCACACGCTGAAAATGGTGGACGTGAAACAACATACTGAGGAGATGGTAATGGCTACCTGTCAATCAATATTGGTGGGCGGGGAGACCGCACTCCTACGTCAAGTTGCGGTCGATCTCAAAACAGCTCCAATTGGTCCACCGTTTTTATGTTGTTAAATTGAAAAAAAAGCACTGAGTGTGTTTATATCACCCCAATATGACGCTCTATACACTATACCTACACATATGTCTGTCCAAACAGCTTGAAAAGGAGATTTTTCACCATAGGTGCCCTTTAAACTTGGCAAGTATGAGTTCACCAAAGAAAATAATTGATAATCTAGGCAACGGTGAAGCCTGTCAAAGCTGAGATTAGCATTTAACATTTACAACTATGATTCTATCCAAAGAAGTGAATTAGATATCTGCAAAACTGGAATATTGCATAAAACATTTGTGAATAGAGCAGCATTTCCATTCAATAGACAAAGAGAACAAAATCATCACTTCCTGATAAACTGCCACTAAATATCATGCAGAGAAATGTGGTTGAGTGAGTTGGGATTTGCCACTGTAGTGTTTTTCCTTCTCTAATAAATTAGTTGTGCCTCAGAAGACGATACGCAATGAATGCGGTGGCTTTTGGAGGTGTGAGACGCTCTTTGGGAGTGCAGACAGATGCTCAAGACAGTTCTGGAGATCTTAATAATATAATATAATTAATAATACTGAAGCACTGTGATGACAGACTATTAGCTGAGGTCTTTTACAATGAGCAAAACAACATTTCAGATCTTTTACAATGTGCTGGAAACGCTGCTTTGTCCATTAATGTCGCCTTGTATTGTCCTTGACATGCTTTACAAAAGAGGCTCAGACAACGTTATTGCTAATCTTGATCAAAAACGTGTAAAAACAGGTGAATGCTCTTCATTTCTAATACATAGTCAATTTGTGGTTATAATTATACAATGCTTTTGTTATAATTTTAATGATGGGTTGTTATGTTGTCACATTAATGGGGTTATGCTATACTTTCTCTCTCTCTGCAGATCTCAGAATCATCTCATTAGCAGGAGTGTTGTACACATGCAACAGATGTAAAACAGCAGAGAAGCAGATAGTCCCGCTTTTATTTGGCCAAACAATATGTGGTTTAAGTGTTGTTGAGTTTTTAGCTTTGAGTCTGTTGTGTCTTTATAAATACATTAACATTAGTGTTTGTGCAGAGCTAGAACAGCTAACTGCAAATGAGCAATTCCAAGCAAATGTCAACCTTGCCATGAAAAAAAATTAATTTTCACCAAAATAGCGAAACCGTTTCTACACCTTTTGTGTAAGCAAGTATTTTACAGTACTTTAGAAATACTCAAAAGTGTCTCTGTCAGTGTTTTCAAACTGTTATATTTGATTTACCAAAGTCACACAAGTGGCAATTTCACATCCGTCACATCCATAACAGAGCTTTTTCCTCATAAATGCAAAAATGTCAAACAAAATAAAATTGTAACAACGTTTGTTTTATAGAGAGACGACTCTTATCCTGTTGATTAGCATTTCTTTTGGGTTGTGCAGTTTAATTTACAGAATTTCCACAAAGTATGTTGTATACTGCAAACTTGCAGACTTTTTCCGTCACATTCATAACGCGTGTTTATTTTCCTTATTTAAAATATACAAATTTTTTACAGATTGATATTTTTCTGATCCTATAACTCTGTGGTCAGTTGTTTTGCAAAATATAAACAGTTGCTTCAATATCACGTTAACATATACTTCCTATGTGAATTTATATTTTGAGTTTTTACTGCAAACATCACATTCACAACACTGGAATTGCTCATATGCAGTGCCAGATTATTTGGGATTTACCCCTTTCTAATTGTGTCAGGTTAAGAATTGAGATATTTGGACTTAATTTCACAATTCTTTTGTTAGGAAATGTATGTTATTTGAATATTTTTTTTGGTAAATCTTATTTTGTTTGTCATTTTGGCCTCACCCTCAATTTTGGTTCCTTTTAAAGATCTGTTAAGGCCCGTTTCCACTGAGTGGTACGGTACGGGTCGGTACGCTTTTATGGCCGTTTCCACTGTCAAAAGCGTACCGAACCGATCCGTACCGTACCACTTTTTCGGCACCCTTTCGAAAGGGTACCAAAGACGAGAAAGGGTACCTAAAGGTGGAGCTACACGCGCAGCTGAACGCTGATTGGTTTACAGAGATATCTCGTGGAGCTAGCCAGAATCAAAACAATGGAGCCGCCATGTTTTTAAATGCACAGCCGAGACAACTATATGCATATAATAACGATACATTGATGACCCGGGCTCAAAACAAACCTTGTCGTTGTCTTGATGAACAACCACAAAGCCAAGAATCTGCCGTGTCCTGTTGTTGTTTTATGAGGCCATCTAAAAGCGCGAGCGGTTTTTCGCTTTCTAGAGGGAGCTCGCGTTCACGTCTAGATTTGATATAACAAACTTCTTGAGCTGATAATAATAATGTGCGTGTGATTAATGAAGCGTCTTCGACATCTGATCCATTCAGAAAGAAAAGGACAAACGCGAGAGTGAAGCGCAGAAAAAAAGGAGAAGCCCGACAGGATTACAAGGATTGCCGAACTCAAATGAGGACTTAATGTATGCTGTGTGTCGTTTATCTGTAATTGGTAACATATCGGAGACTGTAAGGGTCTGTATGTGTTCATATATGTTGCATTTATTTATTTATTTTATATAATTGCAGACGTTACAGTAGGCTGTAACACTGTCATTGATCTGCAGTTATAATCAAATCATTAAACTAGCCAAACATAAAACACATTATATCACTTAATGTCTCAGTGTGTAATGAACCAAGCCCCTTAGTGTCCTTACCAACGGCTGAATTCCTGAACATGAAATACTGGTTCATTTATGACCCCTGGAGGCAGGGAGCTGACTGAAAAACCATTCGCGATCTTAGAAATATAAACAAAACAGCACTAACGTTAACGTTCATTTTAAAATGGCGCCTTTGGTAGATGGACGTCAAGCGCAACCACGACGTGTCGCGCTTAAAGGAATATAAACATTTTGAGAAAAAATGCATCACAAATTTAATGGTCAACGATATTATTTAACGGGTCAAAAAGTATGGATTCAGATCACTATAATTCATTAGTCATGTGGATTATTTTATGTCTGTTTTGATTTTTGAATCACTTTCCTTTTAGAAAGGAAGACAATTATACTACATTGCAACAAGGTGACCAGCAGGTGGGGCAAACAAACCAGATAAGTATCTTCTCTAGGACAGGTTCACAATGCTTTTATACACATTAAATCAGCATAAAGTAGTGTACAATATTAGTTTTGTACGTAGCCTATATGTCCTGTCAATCTCTGGACATACTGTTGTTTATTAATGATTAGTACTAAACTTTTTAATACAGAAGATGGTACACAACTCCAACATTACAGGTATATTTACTGCTTTGTCCGGGAAGAGGAAAGTCTGGGGTTCCCTCCTGAGACTGCTGCCCCTGCGATTCGGCCCTGGAAGGTGGATGAATATGAAATGAAAATTAACAAAACTATTTTTTTTTTTCATCAATTCATTTTTAGAAATGTACAGATGTTTTAATGTGACATTTGCAAAAGTAAAAGGAGTAATAGTTGATATTACATTCTTGTTGGCCTGTTTAACAGAGCCCCCTAATGAAACAACTGATAAATAATCCTTAAACACATATACAGTTGCAATCAGAATTATTCAACTCCCTGATTTATTAGCCCCCCTGTTTATTTTTTCCCCAATTTCTGTGTAATGGAGAGAAGATTTTTTTCAACACATTTCTAATCATAATAGTTTTAATAACTCATCTCTAATAACTGATTTATTTGATCTTTGTCATGATGACAGTAAATAATATTTTACCCTATATTTTTCAAGACACTTCTATACAGCTTAAAGTGACATTTAAAGGCTTAACTAGGTTATTTAGGTTAACTAGGCAGGTTAGGGTAATTAGGCAAGTTATTGTATAGTGATGGTTTGTTCTGTAGACTATGGAAAAAATAAATAGCTTAAAGGGGTTAATAATTTTGACCTTAAAATGGGTTTTAAAAATTAAAAACTGCTTTTATTCTAGCCGAAATAAAACAAATAAGACTTTCTCCAGAAGAAAAAAATATTATCAGACATACTGTGAAAATTTCCTTGTTCTGTTAAACATCATTTGGGAAATATAAAAAAAAAAAAAAATTCAAAGGAGGTTCACTAATTCTGATTGCAACTGTGTATATATATATCTATAGCGACAGTAGAGAAATGATCAGGAAGAAGCAGCATTGGGGTCTTTATGTGACCAACTCCTTATATTTCAGCTGGAGGAAATGAAACTTCACAGTATAAGGCAAGGCAAACTTTATTTATAGAGGATGATTTTTAACACAGCCATATATGATCTGAAGTGAATTACAACAGAGTTTAAAATAGAAAGGAAAAAAAAACCTTTAAAGAGCCCCTATTATGAGTTTTTGAAAATGACCTTCCATGTAGTGTGTAACAGCTTTTAGTGAAGTGAAATATCCAGCTAAAGCTTAAATCTGAAAGTGGAGAGTTTTTAAAACTATTGATTCATCTATAAAAGAGTCGACTCATAGTTGTTTAAATGAATCATCTTGATAACAAGTCTTCAACCTTTTGCGAGCTCGTTCCACTGCCGTTTGTCGTTGCTATAGCCACCGTTAGCTGATTCTGCACATGTGCAGCGGTCAAGGTTCAGAATAGTTCAGCTTTTGCTGCTGCGTGGATTAAAACTGAATTTGTGTCATACTTAACAAGAGCAATATGCTGGTGTTTAACTGCACTGCTTTCGACGCTGAGGTGTCTGAATAACACTTTTGAGAACCGGGTACTGTTTACTGTGGTGTTAGTAAGTTTACTTTGAAGCTTGTTTCGGGCATCCACTGCGATCGCATCCTACACCAATGTTTGCGACCTGGGGGCTTGATAAACCACGCTGGCCATTTTACGGTCTCACGCTGAACGCTGTTGACCAATCGCAACAGGCTGTCATCGGTCCAATCAGCGCAGATTAGCTTCGAGCTAAGGAGGGGTTTGGGAACTAATGAATCGCTGAACGATTCATATGGGAGTCGCTGGGATAATTAGGTAAAAATAAATGCATATTATAAGACCATGAACGTGTTTTTTGACCTTGCATACATATCAGTATGTTGTTGGAGACCCATAAATCTGAAATATGACCCTTTTTAATGCGTAATAGGGGCTCTTTAACACAAGCATAAAATAGCAGATTACAGATAAAAGCATGCATCACTCAAAAGCTAGTGGGTAAAAATAAGTCTTTAAATTGGATTTTAAAGGAGTGGACACCTCCATTTCCAGGATATAATATCTCATATGTAGGCATCAGAGAGCCATTAATATGCGGGACACTCCCGGAGCTTCCCTTCCAGGACACTTGCGATGTCTAGTATAACATCGCTAGACATCACTTCAAACTTGCCATGAAACTTTCATTCATTCCCTCCGACTTAGTCACTTATATATCAGGGGTCGCCAGAGCGGAATTAACTGCCAACTATTGGGAAACACCCATAACCTCTCGTATTCACACACACATTCATACACTACGGCCAATTTTGTTTACCCAATTCCCCTATAGCGCATGTGTTTGGACTGTGGGGGAAACCGAAGCACCCGGAGGAAACCCACGCCAACACGGGGAGAACATGCAAACTCCACATAGAAATGCCAACTGACCCAGCCGGGACTCAAATCAGCTACCTTCAGGCTGTGTGGTAACAGTGCTTAAAGGGAGCATGTAGAGGGAAAGGAAAGGTACAAGAATAGATCCCAGAGGTACACCTAAGTTGATAGGATCAGGAAATTTTTAAAAGAAAAATTATTACTCCCCATTAAGTATAATGAATACACTGTATATTAAGGCCCTGAACCCCAACAAAACACTTGAGTCATTTCAAGAGTTTTGTAATCTACAGTGTCAACTTGAATCTGAAAGAAATAATATAACAGATAACCAAAAGTCAAGTATGTAAGCCCGCCGGTCATACTGCACCCAACCCGCTCTAACCTGGAATCGAACCGGCGACTCTCTGCATGAGAGTCGGTTGCTCTACCAAGGAAGCTAAAGACCATGGCCTCTAGTGTCTGTCGCTAGAGCACCTTTAGAGGTCAGAGGAGTGAGGTTTACCTGCACAGTACTTTACTAGCTGGCCTCCGTACACTCACCCCTTCAAACCTCACTTCAATTTGGGTCACTATTGTAACCCCGCCAGTCCTCCACCACCCCAACCCGCTCTGAGCTGTGATCGAACCAGCAACTCTTCGTGTGGGAATCAGTTGCTCTAACAAGGAGGCTAAAGACCATGGCCTGTAGCATCTGTCGCTAGAGCACATTTAGAGGTCAGAAGAGTGAGGTTTACCTGCATAGCACTTCACCAGCTGGCCACTGTTACATATGGACAGCAGGATGTCATTAGAAATAATAAGTAATGCAGAGTCTGTACTCAGACATCAAATCAAAAATGTTAAACACATTTAGATATGGAGTTTATTTCAAATGTATTTCTCCAAGACATTTGAAATGAATGAGAGTTTAGAGATAGATAGATCATATATAAACTTGTCTGTTCACACAGTGGCCCTCTGTCATTTCTCTACTGTTGAAAAGGTAAATATAGGTATGATTTAAGTTTCCTTTGCAGCGGCCGTGCAGAAGGTGAGAAAAAAAAACTGGCTGAGCTCATTGGTGTGATCATGTGACCCTCGTTAGAAAGAGAGCTGTCGTCACCTGTTGCTCCAACATCTGATATGAAGGCAGATTTTGCTTTTTTATTCATCTATTTATGTAAGAATACCCACACTTGCATACTTCCACTACTTAAATGATGTATTCTCAGTAATTTTCCCTCAATACTATCCACATCTGAAAACAGCAAACTCAGGAACTCACATTCTACCAAAACCACAAGATCTCAATAAAAACTTGATGTGTGTATTTTGTCAATTAAACTCATAGGCTCAACTAAAGATAAGTGTATGCTCATTTTAAAGAGCAAAATATTAAATATATATAATGTGTAAATAATGCAATGCAAAAACAATACATTTAAGCATGTCCTGTTGGCTAATCAAAACTTCTAAAGACATTAGTAGGCCCACACAGAATCTGCATGTGCAGAAATCCACAGATTTCCACCCAGGGGCGGACTGGCCATCTGGCAATTCTGGCAAATGAAAATTCTGGCAAACTCCAAATTAAGTGGATCTATTTGAATTTGCATTGTAAACATTACATAAAAGTTAAAAAGATATTATTTTTTTATTTTAGATATTAAGTTTTTAGTTATGATACTGTGCTTGACGATCGGGTTGTCTTGGTCCTAACCTTCAACCACCACCCGTTCCACAAGGCCCTAGCCTCTTAAGGAGGATGGTCCTACGTTGCTCCTTTGGGCTGAGCCCAGCCGGGTCCATGGGATAAAACTCGGCCATCAGGAGCTTGCATACGAGCCCCAATCCAAGGCCTGGCTCCAGGGTGAGGCCCCGGCTGCGCCATACTGGGCGACATCATGGTTTTTGATGTTGTTAAGGAAAGTCCTTAACCCAGGTGGAGGAATTCAAATATCTTGGGGTTTATTCACAAGTGAGGGAAGGATAGAATGTGAGATTGACAGGCGGATTGGTGCAGTGGCAGCAGTAATAATGCGGTTGATGTATCAGTCCATTGTGGTAAAGAAGGAGCTGAGCTGATAGGCAAAGTTCTCGATTTATTGCTCAATCTATGTTCCTACTCTCACCTATGGTCATGAGCTTTGGGTCATGACCAAAAGGACAAGATCTCGGATACAAGCGGCCAAAATGAGTTTCTTTTGCAGGGTGGCAAGCGGCACTCTTATAGATAGGGAGGCTCCTGGGAGCTCTGGAACACAGAGTAGAGCCACTGCTCCTCCACATCGATAGAAATCAGCAGAGGTGGCTCGGGCATCTGTTTCGGATGCCTCCTAGACATCTACCTAGGGAGGTGTTCCAGGTATGTCCCACCGGGAGGAGGCCTTGAGAAAGAACCAGGACACGCTGGCTAGCCTAGAAACGCCTCGGGATCCCCCCGGAGGAGCTGGAGGAAGTGTCTGGGGAGAGGGAAGTCTGGGGTTCTGTCCTAAGACTGCTACCCCTGCGATGAAAATGAAATGAGTTCAGATACTTCCAAAATCATTCTGCATAAATCCGCAGATAATTTACAAAAATCGCTGCGCAGAAAAATGTTCACTGATTCTGCCTGGCCCTAAACATTAGCACTCTTCACACCCACATGAACAATTAAGCCAAATACAGGAAACACGTCATGCAAGTAGACATCAATAAAAAGGGTCACATGATCACTAGTCACGAGACGCTACTAGTGCAAAGCTGGATAAATGTAAATATTTGAACACAAAAGTGTATTAATGACCACATCTGCTGTTAGAGACATCTGAATTAAATACAAGAGAGCCACAAAACTGCTCTTAGAAAAAGAGAGATCACGTGATAAAACACAATAGGAAGCATCTGTAATATTCATCAGCATCGTTTAACGTTCTTATTATTTTTTGAGAAATTATTTTATTGTGAAATTGTCATTGATGGATCAAATACACCTGCATAATAAATATCATTACATAATTATCTCTATGGAAAATTTAAACTGACTGTAGTTAGATATGTTCCCTGATGTTGGCAAAACTGTATGACAGAGACCATGTGTTAAAAGGTGTTGACCACAGAAGTGTTCAGAGTGAAAATTCAGAGCTGCCTTCATTTTGCTCACTTGTAGTGTCCGTGAATAAGGTAAGAGCATCGTTTTCTAATCGCTCAGTAGATTTATCAAATTCTGCTTCTTAGATGATGTTCCAGAATTGTTCTGCCATTTGCTAGGTATCACATGACATGTCAACATGTTTGTAATGAACTTTACCTTTTTAATATTAAAAATGTGTTTTCTTAAGTATTCAAAATCAACACAAAATGCTAAAAAAAACACCGTATTTAATCATTTTGACAATATTCGACTATGGGAAAAATGACTAGATATAACAAATGGTAGTAAATGGTTAAAGTACTTGCTCTATTGTATTTAAGACCATATATAAGAATGAAAATAATATAGTAAAAATGGCAAATTTGCAACATGGAGCAGCAAAATAAACTGTTTTTACAACTAAAAATCTGTGAACGAGACCAGAAGTCTTGAGAATTAGGTTCTAAAGGCTGTGCCTGCCTACTAGTAAATATAGCATGACTGCATGGATGTATATTATCTATCTATATAAGGTGACATTAACACTGTAGAAGAGGCTTGATTTGCCCAAGCCAGAAAAAGGAAGTTCAACCAGGAAGCGCTTAACCACGGGGTTTCTTTAAGTTTTTCTTATTCTTAAGCTATATTAGTAAAATATATGTTTACTTGCTTTGGTTTTCTAACATTACAATAAAACAAATTTAAATGATGATATAAAAAGGTTCACTGTAGTTGTGTTGTAGATGTTGCTATCGGTCAAAATGGCTCCTCCACTTCCTCTGATCTTCCTGCACATGATTCACAGTGAGTCACTGCTACACTTCTGAAACTATTGAGAGGTTTATCTTCACCTGAACATTCTTGATTATTTTTGTCTCAGTGGTTTCTAGTGCTGATTCGGGTGTGAATTACAGTTTATCACATATCTGTGCACTAAAAGACTCATCAGTGATTATGAGGTGCACTTATACATACCCTACTGGATATCAGATCATGGAAGTATTCTGGACTAAAGTGTTTACAGAACCTTCAGATCTGTCTGTGGACCCTGAATACAATCAGAGGCTTCAGTTTCTTGGAGATAAACAGCAGAACTGCACCATCAGACTGAGTCATGTGACAGAGAAAGATGAACACATGTATTATTTCAGATTCATTACTAATGTAACTAAAGAAAGATGGACTGGTAGACCAGGAGTGCGTCTCTCTGTCACAGGTGACTTTCCTTCAGTCTCTCTCTTCTTGTGGTCATTATGTAGAATAATAATCAGTGTATGAGAGCAGCACTAGATATAATGTGTGTGTTGTGTTCAGATCTTCACCTGGAGTCTCCTGAGAGAGTGACAGAGGGAGATTCAGTCTACTACTGGTTTGAGGAGAATCAAAGCTCAGCTGTTGGATCTGGACAGAGTTTCAGTGCAGTACAGAGTGGACGCTTCTACTGTGAGGCTCACAATCCACATGGAGCTCAAAGATCCGACGCCGTCACTGTTAAAGGTAAAGCAGCTCATTTACTTAATGCTTCTAAAGTGAACATTTTCTGATGTTTTACTCTTTCATCTGCTGCTGTAGGTCCGCTGATATTACACATATCTATTGGAGTGGTGTGTGGAATTGCAGTTGCCATTATTATGTTGCTGATTTGGTGAGATGTGTTCACCATTTGACTGCAGTCTTGTCCTGGTAACATTATCATAAAATATTGTTGTTGTTTCCCCCCCATTTTATAATTAAAACAGCATGAGAAAAAGTTCAATATTTTCAGGAGAGCACTCTAAACTATTATGTAACATTCATTGTTTTTAAGGAAAAGCAGGATGTGGAAGAGGAATGATACAGAGGAGCCTCAGGTGAGGAAAACAAACATATTTGGTCATCAGTATATAAATCAAGATATCTCATAAAGTGAATTTTTAATTCTGTTTATTTTGTTAATGATGTATTTTCCAATAATCGCAAAGATGAATCAGTCCAAACCTCATCATGACGAAAACAAAGAGTTTTTTGACCTTGTGTATGAAAATGTAAAGGTAAGGTATTTATTATTATCATCATACACTAGTGTGCACGATTTTGTGTTAATAGTATATTTTCTTTTAAGCTAAAGACAAATCCTTCAAGACCTCATCATGCCAGTGTGGGTGACTTGACTTGTGATGATTTGACTGACCCTGTGTATGGAAATGTAGTGGTAAGTTATTATGAATGGTTTTCATCATTTGCCTGATGCCTCATTATAAACTTTAAACTTGGCAAGTGTGAGTTCACCAAAGAAAAAGATTGATTATCTAGGCCAGTGGTTCCCAAACTTTTTTTTTGCCTGAGACCCCCCTTTTCCCCCGGAAAATATTGTAAGGCATTTAATGATATTATCACTCATATAACTTTGCAGTAGGTTTGTCAAAAAAGACGGTTTGTTTATTACTATATCTAGACATGTTTATGCACAAATAATAGCCAAATGTAAAAGATGAAAGCTAAACATCAGTAGGCCATTTGTATTGGGTACACCTTGCGGTAAGGAGGATGAGTCTTCTGCAAATGTCTTATTAATTAAATGTCATGCATCCGTTTTATTAATTTGGACGGCCATGCATTCATTAACAAGAACGTTGGCGCAGATAATGCTCTGTGGCTGGGTCAGGGACTCTGCTTCCAGAAAATGAAATAAAACCGTAGTTCAGGTAACTATATTGGTGTTTTTTTAGTATTGCTAGCACTGTGACCTGAATTGTTTGGCGCTTCCTCACCTGGGTCCAGTATGTTTGGGTCATTACTATTAGTTGCTGAAGGCGAATCAGTGAGTGACTCTGTCTTTTTCTGTGGAGTACAAATTACAAATTTGTCCATTTTTTGGTCAGCCAAGGGATAAAATGAACTTGGGCAACATGATCGTTCTCCTAATTGTGCACTGCTAAAATTTTTTTAAATATGACAAGACCCCCCCACAGAGCTTGCTGAGGCCCCTTGTGGGCCAGGACCCCCGTTGGGAACCGCTGACCTAGGCAATGGTGAAGCCTGTCAAAGCTGAGATTAGCATTTGGCAATCACAGCTATGTTTCCATACAAACATGTGAATTAGATATCTGCAAAACTGGAATATTGCATAAAACATTTGTGAATAAAGCAGCATTTCCATTCAATAGACAAAGAGAAAAAAATCATCACTTCCTGATAAACTGCCACTAAATATCATGCGGAGAAATGTGGTTGAGTGAGTTGGGATTTTTTCTTTTCTAATAAATGAGACGAAACGCAATAAACGTGGTGGCTTTTGGAGGTGTGGGATGCTCTTTGGGAGTGCAGACAGATGCTTAAGACAGTTCTGAAGGTTATAATATAATATAATAAATAATAATACTGAAGCACTGTGATGACTGACTGATGGCTGAGGCTTTTTACAATCAGCAAAACAACATTTCAGATCTTTTACACTGCTTTGTCCATTAATGTCGCTTTGTATTATCCTTGACATTGGGGTTGGGCGATGTCGACAAAGTTGGCATCGTGCAAGGTCTAATGTAAAATATCGCGATGGACGATGGCATTGTTGTCATAGGTGGCGGTGAATTAATTATTTATGAATAATTAATTCATAATGAATAAATTATTTGTAGCCTACCGTTTCAACTACCTGATCCGCATGGTCTTTGTTTTACCAATAACGTGTCTACAAGCTTGGTTAGTAAAAAAGGTGCACAACCAACAACAACCAACCAACAGTATCTGAGGTTTACACTAAAATGACTAAGTACAAGCGTGAAAGCGAAAGATTGAGCAAGTGTACTGACGTTGTGACACGTTACCTAATAGATTCAAAAGGTCGTTAGATCAGGGATGTCAAACTCAATTCCTGGAGGGCTGCAGCCCTGCACAGTTTAGTTCCAACCATAATTCAACACACCTGACCAAACTAAGTGAGTCCTTCAGGCTTGTTTGAAACCTACCAGTAAGTGTGTTGAAGCAGAGTTGGAAATAAACTGTGCAGGGCTGCGGCCCTCCAGGTATTGAGTTTGACATCCCTGCGTTAGATAGAGAGCAGATTAATTAAATATCATGTTTAACAACTATATTAAGACTCTATCCAGCTCAGAAGAGCGCATGACAGTGTGATTGTGGCTGTGTCTGTTTGTCTGTGGTCATGTGATGTGTTCAGAAATGCTAGATGAAACGCCAGTGTGGATGTGGATCTAGATCGTTTTCGCTCTAAAATGCCATTTTAAAACTAAAAGGTACTACTGTACAGGGGGCCTAAGTGTGTTTTTTTCGCGAGCGGGTTTTCGACGGGGGCAGGGCGGAGGATCGTCGGCATCGTTATGTCTATCGGCCATCGACGATGGCATCGCCTATCGACCCAACCTTACTTGACATAAATTACAAAAGAGGCTCAGTCAACGTTCATGGTTTCCGCTACAGTCATTCTTCCATGGCGGGGCGCCACACCAAAATTCATCCCGCCACGGCTACATTACAACATCTCATTCAAAACATTCAGTCATGTTTTTTTTTGGGTTATAATCGCACCAAAACATATTAAAAGGTAAGTGAATTATAACAGCGCAAACTTTTCTGTAACCGTAGTAGTGCTGTGCGCTATTTGTTCAACCCTTTAAGGTGACATGCTGACTGACTGACTGACAGGTGCATGAGGCCAGCAAACACAACGTATAGCTTTCAGTTAAGATGAACACAGTTTCCATAATTATAATTTATTAATAAAGGTCTATGGCTCTGCATTTAAAGACTTTATCTTGCTGGAGTTTATAGCCATTTCACTTTACTTCAGGACGCATTAATGCCGCAAAATGCACTAAATCGCACTTCAGCAGCGTTTATTTGAGAGCGCACAAGATCTGCACTTGAGCGTGAAAATTTGAGGGCGTGCAAGAAGTTTTGTGCAAGCAAAGAGATTCGCATGCTCGAATTACATGAATGCGATCTCGACTTGCAATACTGCGCTGATGACATTTGTCATTGAAATAAAGCTATAGGTAGTTGGCAGATCTGTGTAAAAAGGCCTGCCATAACAGCTGGAAAAAATCCTAGAAGAAACACTGACGTTATTGCTTATCTTGATCAAAAATGTGTAAAAACAGGTAAATGCTCATTATTTCTAATACAGAGTGCATTTGTGGTTGTTTATTATATGCACCTTATGTTATCATTTTAAAGGTGGGTTATGTTGTCACATATAATGTTAATGGTGTTACGCTAAACTTTCTCTCTCTCTGCAGATCTCTGAATCATCTCCTCATTAGCAGGAGTGTTGCTCACTGTTAAATGAAGCAGCAGATGTAAAGCCTATAGAGAAGCAGCCCTGAAGAGTCCCGCTTTTATTTGCCCAGACAATAAGTGGTTTAACTTGTTGAGTTTTAAGCTTTGAGTCTGTTGTATCTTTGTAAATACATTAACATTAGTGTTCATGGTTTCCGCTAGATTCATTCTTCCATGGCGGGGCGCCACACCAAAATTCATCCCGCCACGGCTACATTACAGCTTCTCATTCAAAAAACATTCAGTCTTTGTTGTTTTATTAATAGCAGGTTATAATCGAACCAAAACGTATTAAAAGGTAAGTGAATTATAACAGAGCAAACGTTTCTGTAATCGTAGTGCTGTGCGTTATTTGTTTAACCCTTTAAAGTGACATGCTGACTGACTGACAGGTGCGTGATGCGTGAGGCTAGCAAACACAATGTAGTTTTCAGTTAAGATGAACAGTTTCCATAATTATACTTTATAGTCTATGGCTCTGCATACAATGACTATCTTGCTGGAGTTTATAGCCGTTTCACTTTACTTCAGGACGCATTAATGCCACTCTGTAGGTCTATTGGACGCAATAATAAATGTTCCTATCAAATCTAACAAATGTTGAAGACATACTTGTAACATAAACGCACTAAATCGCACTTCAGCAGCGTTTAAATTTTAAGCGCGTACAAGAAAATCTGCACTTGAGCAGCGTATATTTGTGGGCGTGCAAGAAGTTTTGTGCACGATCAGAGGCAAACGGCGCACAAGCAAAGAGATTTGCATGCTCGTATTACACGAATGCGATCTCGACTTGTAATACTGCGCTGATGACATTTGTCATTGAAATAACGCCATTATTGCCATATGTAGTTGGTAGATCCTGCCACCACAGCTGGAAAAAATCCTAGAGGAAACACTGGTGTTTGTGCAGAGCTAAACAGCTAACCGCAAATGCAGTGCCAGATTATTTGGGTTTTACCCCTTTCTAATTTTGTTAGGTTGAGAAGTGAGATATTTGGATAAATTTTTTTTTTTCTTTTGTTAGGAAATGTATGTCATTTGAATAATTCTTTGGTAAATCTTATTTTGTTTGTCATTTTGGCCTCACCCTCTCCTGACAATTTGGTTCCTTTTAAAGATCTGTTATTATTTGCTTTATAATATCTAGTCTTGTTAAACCTTTAATAAAATGATTTAAGAGTATATCTGGGTGTTGGGTTATTTTGTATTATGGTTTCAACTATTATAAAAATGATACGAGTGTGAGCACAACTATTCAGAAACAGCTACTTAGCTCTCTGTTTAGTCCAAACACAGCATTGTTTAATTTCATACTCAAAACACTCTAGTAGGTTAAAGGCATAACGTACAAGTCAGCTAGCAGATATATAAACTAAAGCGACGTCACAGCGACTGTTTCAAATGCAAAATGTTAAAAGTCAAGGTTTTCATACCGCCAACATTTTTTCTAATACCGTTCCTAAGGTCCCTATGCTTTTTTTTTTTTACTTTTTTTTTTTACAACAGCATCTCCAGCAGAAAAGATATCCAAGCATGCCATTTTAAATTGTAAATAAATCTATGTTTTTGAAACAAATGAAGAGAGCAGACATCAATGATTCATTTTCATTATTTGGCCTGGCACGTTTACTGCTCCAAAATATTATAAATGTTTGTCAAAATAAAATATATTGTGTTCAAAGGGGGGAAAACTTTTAGTTTTTTTACACAGACATGTAAAAAGAATATATTTTAGAGCAGTAATCACAATACTGTGATATTTTTATCCAAGGTTATCATACCATCAGAATCTTATACCGGCCCATGCCTAGTCTTAAATAGCCTAGTGGACCGTGCATATGCAGGTTGTTACGGTGTTTTAAATGACTGTTGGGTTCGAATCCCGACTTGTACAAATACTCCGAAATCATGATTTTATTTTAATCATGCTACTGTTTTATGGTGTAATCTAGATAGGATACAGCTGCGGATACACCATCAATTTAGCGTAATTTTTGTAACACTGTAAAACAATAATTAATATTTTTACAGTGCTGTGATGGTTGGGTTTAGGTTTTGGGTAGACATTAATTAAATACAATAAATGGGAAATTAAATAAATAATATAAATAATTATTGTTAACTTCTGGCCACAACCGTGTCTGATCTAGCAACAACCCTGTTTTATGTCAAAACATATTTATTCACAAAGTGTTTATTTGGATGTCAGACCAATGTTGAAACAAAATGATACAAGAACAGAGCCATTCAAACTGATAATAAGCATTTCAAAAGAGCTGTATTAGCCTGGATTCGAACCCACTTTCCCTGCATAGTCAGGAACCCTAACTGCTCCACTAATTTACTTGAAGGTTCAATCCTACAAAGTGGAGTTTAATACCTCAATTTGCTCAACTGTTCTTTGCTGAAGCTGTTCCAGTGCAATACATAAAAACTGATCACTAGGTGTCACCGCAGAGTGGGGTTTCGAAACGTTTCGAAGCTTCGACACATCTGCTTTGACTGTTTCAGTGCTTCATGAATCCTCGCTTTGCCCACCACTACTTATAGGTAGGCCCACACGGAATCTGCGTGCGCAGAATTCTGCAGATTTTTTGCAGATTTCCGCAGCTTTTTAGCCCATCATTAATTATGTTTATTTACTTACAGTTAACTTTTTACTGTTAACCTAATTGGATTTGCATTTTAAACATTAAATAAAAGTTAAAAAGATATATTTTTATTTCACATTTTAAGGTTTTAGTTATGATACTCCTAAAATAATTTCGCAGAAATCCGCAGATTTGTACCGAAATTCTCTGCAGAAATAGCAAAAAACGTCCGCAGATTCCATCTGGCCCTACTTATAGGTCAACATTTGACTCTTAAAACACTTATAAGTTATATGTTAGTAGGCCTATCCTAATTAATTGCTGAAATTTGGTGGGTATATGAAACAATGTCCTACTTTAAGAAACATTATTTAAAAAATGTGTAAACTATTAGTGCTGATATATATATTGCTCATAAATAACAGCAATAATGTTGTACAACGAGGACATTATATCCCTATTAGTGTCCCAATGTGTAGTGAACCAAGCCCCTTAATGTCCTTACCAACTGCTGGACTCCTGAACATGAAATACTGGTTCATTCATGACCTCTAGAGGCAGGGAGCTGACTGAAAACACATTCGCGGTCTTAGAAATATAAACAAAACAGCACTAATGTTGACGTCCCGTTTTAAAATGGCGCCTTTGGTGGGTGACGTCAAGCGCAACCGCTCCCGGGAGTCACGTGACGGCGTCGCGCTGAGACGAAATGAAAACGATATTAAGAGACTAACTATTAATCATTAAATTAATGGCAAGCAATTTTGCTTAACAGGTCTAATAGTACGGATTCAGAACAGTTTAATTTATTAGTCATGTGGATTACTTTTGTCTTAATTTTTGAAGCACTTTCATTTAAGAAATGGAGACAATTACACTGCATTGCAACAAGCTGACCAGCAGGTGGCGCTAATAGACCATAAAAAGTATATCTAGGACAGGTTTTAATACACAATTAAGCAGCGTAAAGTAGTTTAGATGATCAGTTGTGTATGTAGTATCTCTGAACATACTGCTGTTTATTAATGATTAGTACTGAAAAACAGATGATAGTAAACAACAGCAACATTACAGTTACTGTATTGCAACTTATGATGAGCAAACAGAGACATTTGGGCTGGATATAATGTTAATCAGCCCTCTGGATAAGAAAAAGAAACCAACTACCAGAAATCATTTTAATTTATTTTATTAAAAGACCAGGAATTATGTAGCAAATAATTACAGATTTTCAAATGAACCAAATCACCAGGAGATGGAGATGCTAAAATGACTAAACAAAATATATCTGAAAGATTGAAAATAACAAAAAGAAATATGAAATTAAAAACAATAATCTCACATGTCTACCTGACTAATAAGAACAGAAGAAAAATTAGAAAGTGGTAAAACCAGATAAATCTGGCACTCCGCATGCAGTTAGCTGTTTCACACACTAATGTTGATGTATTTACAAAGACACGACAGAATCAAACCACAATAAACCACATGTTTTCTGGGAAAAAAGCCTCACTCTCTGCTGTTTTACATCTGCTGCTTCATTCAACAGTGAACAACACTCCTGCTAATAAGGAGAATATTCAGAGATCTGCAGAGAGAGAAAGAAAATGACAGCATTAAACGTTTTGACAAAATAAACCTTCCCCATCAATATCATTGCAAGAAAAGTTATTCATAATAAACAATCACAAATTCAAACTCTATATAAGAAAAATAGAGCATTCACATTCAGAGAGCATTCACAAAGCAAAGCTTTAATCAAATAGGAACATTATTGAGACTGGTCATTTTTGACAGAGATGCTAATCCAGGCAATCTATGCTAAGGTAAGCTAAAGTGCTCCCGCCAGACCCAGAGATCATCTAAATTGATTCGAAAATGGAAAAACTCCACTGTTTAACTTTAGGAGAGCTGTAAAATGTGCCTATTTCCATTAATCAGGGATGCACTTCCAACACCAGCATCACATGAACACACTGCAGATTTTCCAGACTTCATTCAACCACTGACCAATCTAAGCAACAACTGTACACTCACCGGCCTTTATTAGGTACATCTGTCCAGCTGCTCATTAACGCAAATTTCTAATCAGCCAATCACATGGCAGCAACTCAATGCACTTAGGCATGTAGACATGGTCAAGACGATCTGCTGCAGTTCAAACTGAGCATCAGAATGGGGACAAAAGGGGATTTAAGTGACTTTGAACGTGGCATGGTTGTTTGTGCCAGACGGGCTGGTCTGAGTATTTCAGAAACTGCTGATCTACTGGGATTTTCATCAGAAAGAGAGAAAATATCCAGTGAGTGGCAGTTCTGTGGGCGCAAATGCCTTGATGCCAGAGGTCAGGGGAGAATGGCCAGACTGGTTCCAGCTGATAGAAAGGCATCAGTAACTCAAATAAGCACTCGTTACAACAGAGGTCTGCAGAAGAGCATCTCTGAACACACAACACGTCCAACCTTGAGGCGGATGGGCTACAGCAGAAGAAGGCTACAATTCACACAGGCTCTCCAAAATTGGACAATAGTGTGTCTCGATTTCTGCTGTCAGAATTTGGCATCAACAACATGAAAGCATGGATCCATCCTGCCTTGTATCAATGGATCAGGCTGGTGGTGGTGGTGGTGTAATGGTGTGGGGGATATTTTCTTGGCACACTTTGGGTCCACACAGTCTACCTGAGTATTGTTGTTGACCATGTCCATCCCTTTATGACCACAGTGTCTCCATCTTCTGATGGCTACTTCCAGCAGGATAACGCACCATGTCATAAAGTGTGAATCATCTCAGATGGGTTTCTTAAACATGACAATGAGTTCACTGTACTTAAATGGCCTCCACAGTCACCATGCTATCATGTCAATATGGAGCAAAATCTCTGAGGAATATTTCCAGTACCTTGTTGAATCTCTGCCATGAAGTAGTAAAGCAGTTCTGAAGGCAATCCGGTACTAGTAAGGTGTACCTAATAAAGGGGCCGGTGAGTGTAGATTTCAACAGTACAGAAGTCTACACCAGCAGCTGCATTAGCACCAATACGGTCATAATGGAGAATAAACATAAGGATAATTTTATCAGTGTCATCAACAATATAAAATAACTACAAAGATTATTAACATCCTGATCTAGGACAGCAACTATATTGGTGTTCAAACAAATGTAAACTAATGTATTGTTATAGGCGACGCAGTGGCGCAGTAGGTAGAGCTGTCGCCTCACAGCAAGAAGGTTGCTGGTTCGAGCCTCGGCTGGGTCAGTTGGTGTTTCTGTGTGGAGTTTGCATGTTCCCCCTGCGTTCACGTGGGTTTCCTCCGGGTGCTCCGGTTTCCCCCACAGTCCAAACACATGCATTACAGGTGAATTGGGTAGGCTAAATTGTCCGTAGTGTATGAGTGTGAATGAGTGTGTGTGGATGTTTCCCAGAGATGGGTTGCAGCTGGAAGGGCATCCGCTGCGTAAAACATGTGCTGGATAAGTTGGCGGTTCATTCCGCTGTGGCGACCCCAGACTAATAAAGAGACTAAGCTGAAAAGAAAATTAATTAATGAATGTATTATTACGTGACCACTCTTGTCTAAGTTAGCCAAGCAAAAAACCCAATTGACAATTTCTATAATGATAACCAAATTAGCATCCACACTACAATAGATGATGATGTTAAATACACTGGCGTCCAAAATAGAATAATTATAATGGTATATTTTCATATGCAGGGTCAGTCCACAGCATCAAATTCAAAACAGGACTAAAGTTATCTGTGTCGAACAGGTCAAATGTGTGTGTGAGTGTGTGCTTCATGCTTCTGTCAGTTTATGGAGGCTCCCGTCCCTGTTCATTTGTGCTTCATCTAAAACTCCACATCTATAATCCTCTTAGTCTATGCTGGCATTATCTTCAGCAGCTCAAACACACAGGGGTCATCAACTATATTTGTCAGAGGGCCAGAGTTTTACCAGACAGTCTCCTTGGGGGCCGGACCACCAAGAAGAAAATCAAATAAAAATCTGATTTTGGCTGAACATTATGTTTAATGTTTACACTTTTTCAATTTCATAACAAAACTGAAGGCATTTGATTCAGGCTCCCATCACCTATACCACAGTCGACCACTAGGAGTGATAGATATTTTGCCTCAACTCAATTCGGCTAAGTCAACAAGGGGAAATGTAACTTTAGCCATTGATTAAGCACTGTGAGGAGCCCGTTTCAGCATTGTGATTTGAATTCAAGCCCACTTAACGTTTCATTTGATGCGTGAACATTATTTGTGACCTGTTTTGTTCTGATACCAGGTTATTTATTCACCATGCTATTTTAAGTTGTGCCAGATTTTAAGTTTTTCCTCCTTTTTTAGTCCTGAGGCAGACATCTCAAGTCTCCCGGAAGTTTTGTGAGTCTTCCACAAATGCATAGAGACTCCCGGATGCCCGCAAACGAATGATAATATCTTGGAAATCGCGCATCTCCCTCACGCTCCTCATATACATCGCGCACCTCTCTCCACCGCATCCCTCCTTGCTTTTCATCACACACATGTCGCGCGCACTTCGCCTACACCCTATGCGGTCTTCACTTATGCTTAAACCTGTTTGAAACAATAAATGCTTAAAGCCGCATGGTCTGTCTGAGTCTGTCCTCATTTCAAAGTGTAGCCTAAATATAGTGTAGCCTAAATATAGACAAGAGACTCAGTTGTTGTTATTTTTAGTTGCTTTAATAGTGTGGACCACTATTTTCTTTTCGATCCAAACAATTTTGGAATCCAGGCCGCTCTCAGTGCTCTAATGGCTAATGGACAGACGACTGCTCTTCACTTAGGGCTGCTGTTTATGCTAATGAGGGAGAGATGGGCGGTAGTGGGTGGGGTTTTTTCCCCTCTGATGAGAAAGCGAAAACACTCACATTTTCCACACACTTTGTTGGACCACCAGAGCTCATTATATGTCTTTTTATGGTGGCACGTATCGACTGTATTTAAAAATCGCACTTTGTGTGTTTCTGTGAAGCGAGCCATAATTATAATGGTAACTTGTCACTTCATTTTTATATGCAGGGTCAGTGCAGGGCTTTACATCGGTAACGTTGAGGTCTGGACTGATTCATCATTGTAATGAAAGGGGGAAAATAACTAATAATTAGGTAGCATCCACACTAATGGTAGAAAACTAAAAATAACTTACCATTATATTTCCATACACAGGGTCAGTGAAATCTACATCAGAGTCTGTACATGTGTCATAATGAGGTCTCAAAGTATTCATCTTTAGTATGAAAGAAAAACACAAATAACTGATAACTATGTTATATTGTACACCAATGGGTTAAAAACTATTGAAAACAACTTACATTTGCATACACAGAGTCTGTCAAATTATCACAGTAATCATTGGTTCTGGCATGATAAGGTCTGGACAGATTGACCTTTGGTATTAAAGAAAAATACATCATACACACAATAAACCAGTGCTTATGAACAATAAGTCAGGGCTACATAGATTAATATATCTGAGAGACTTTTCCTGATCAATAAACTACTGATAACACATTTTCTCACCTGAGAGATAGTATGTCTCTTTTTTGTCCTGCTTATCCTTCAAAAACAATGAATATGTTACATAACAATAAAGAGTATGTAATGCATTGTACTCATGTTGTTATTCTTGTTTTATTTCCTAAAAAAAATACATTTATGGTAGTGTTTTCATGACAACTAGACTGCAGTCAAGTGCTGAGCACATCTCACCAAATCAGCAACATAATAATAACTGCAGCTCCACAACCCACTCCAATAGATATGTGTAATATCAGCTGACGTCCTACAGCAGACGAAAGAGTAAAACATCAGAAAACGTTCACTTTAGGAGTCAGTAAATGAGCTGCTTTACCTTTAGTAGTGACAGTGACGGCGTCTGATCTCTGAGCTCCATGTGGATTGTGAGCCTCACAGTAGAAGCGTCCACTCTGTACTGCACTGAAACTCTGTCCAGATCCAACAGCTGAGCTTTGATTCTCCTTAAACCAGCTGAAGTTCAGAGCAGGAGGGTTTGAGTCACTGATGCACATCAGACTCACATTTATAGAAACTGAGACATTCCTGGGGGGGTCTGAAATTTACATTTATAGATATTGCAAATAATGCAAATAACAAATACTGAATTATATTAAACTTAATAATATACTTAAACTCACACTGGATATCTAAAGTCACGAGATCAGAGTATTTCTCTCCATGTTTATTTCTGGCTCTACACTTGTATTGTCCACTGTCATCAGAGCTGATCTTTGAGATGTTGAAGATTCTTCCAGATCCTACAGATGTTTTCCCTTTATACCAGCTGAATTCTGCAGGAGGGTTTGAGTCGCTGCTGCAGCTCAGAGTCACTGAATCTCCCTCCATTATTAAAGTAGATCCACTGATGGACACTGAGACATTCCTGGGAGGGTCTGAAAATGAAAAATTAAAAACACACAAAAAACATGTATAGATGTTGCAAATAATGCAATGAAAAACAAAATTATAAACAATGTACGCATGCTCTTAAACTCACACTGGACATCTAAAGTCACAGGATCAGAGTATTTCTCTCCATGGTCATTTCTGGCTCTACACTTGTATTCTCCACTGTCATCAGAGCTGATCTTGGAGATGCTGAAGATTCTTCCAGATCCTACAGATGTGTTTCCTTTAAACCAGTTGATTTCTGCAGGAGGGTTTGAGTCACTGCTGCAGCTCAGAGTCACTGAATCTCCAGATATTTTTACAGCAGATCCACTGATGGACACTGAGACACTCTTTGGAAGATCTAAAACAGAAGAATGTTGATATAGTTAGCAATAAATGTGGCATCAAAGACAACACTTCATTGATTGAGATGCCCCTGGTGGTCTAAAATAGACAGAATGTACCATTTACTACAGATATTATAAAACAATTGAAATAACAAGAGGTTGCAGGAAAAAAAGAAAAACGTGCAGATGATCATAAACTCACACTGAACATCTAAAGTCACAGGGTCAGAGTATTTCTCTCCATGTTCATTTCTGGCTCTACACTTGTATTCTCCACTGTCATCAGAGCTGATCTTGGAGATGCGGAATATTTTTCTATGTTTAATATTTTTTGTTCCTTTAAACCAGCTGATTTCTGCAGGAGGGTTTGAGTCACTGCTGCAGCTCAGAGTCACTGAATCTCCAGACATTATTACAGCAGATCCACTGATGGACACTGAGATGCTCCTGGGTGGATCTAAAATGTACAAACCAAACATTTAAATGAGTTCATCAAACATAATCTTGAGAACTAAACACTAAAGATCAATGAATCTGTACTCACAGGTGACAATGAGATAGACCTCAGGTGATGAGAGCGTGTGTCCATGTACAGCACATCTATATCTGCCTAAATCTTCTCTTCTGACTGGATTGAGGATGAGTTTATTATCAGTAGTTCTTTCAGTCAGTGTCTGTGAGTTTCTGTACCAGATGAATGTTGGTGTGTCAGTCAGTTTACAGCTGCTTTTACATGTCAGACGGACTGAATCTCCCTCTGTCACTCTCTCAGGAGACTCCAGCTGAAGATCTGAACACAACACACACATTATATCTAGTGCTGCTCTCAT
>CAIGQZ010032382.1:4054384-4066958 GCA_903798205.1 Danio tinwini
ACACACACACACACACACACACACACACACACACACACACACACACACACACACACACACACACACACACACACAGTCTTTTTTTGAGCTGTCATTAATCAGATTAAAAAAAATGTTTGAACATTATTTTAAACTTGTGTCCATTTATAATTGTATAGGGTAGCACAAAGATGTAGATATCACTATTAGGTCCCTGTCAGTCCAGGTGCTGCTTTTTGAGGTTTAGCTACACTCAATGGGACTATTTTAGACACACAGTGTGGTTAAGCTAGATAATGCTCTCATCTTCATCTTCCTGTTCAGTACAAACAGAAAAACAGAGGCTGAGAAAGAATAAACTATCATGTCTCATTCTTTGTATAATACACAAGATAAAAACAAACAGAGGCAAAACACTCCAAAAAGTAGCGGATAATGAAAGTTAATTTAGTTTATAGACAAAGATTTTACAATGCCCAACACTGGTGAATCTGGTTGACCTACACTGTATTGGTTTTGGGACATCAGCCATTACATGCAGATGACCTGTAATGACACCCCAATCTTAATCTGCAGGATTTAATATGGAGTCTGACACCCATCTATAACAGCTTCAGGTCTTCTGAGAAGGCTTTCCAGAAAGTTTGAGAATTTATGATTATTTTTGATTGTTCTTCTACAAGCACATTTGTCAGGTTTGGCAGTCTCCGCTCACATTTATCTCAAAGGTGTTTAGTCGGGTTGAGGTCCGGACTCTGTGTAGGCCAATTCAACTCTTCCGGACCAAATTTCACATCCCTGTATTTATGAAGCTTCCCAGGTAGCAAATAATTCTGGCCCAGATTTGGCATAAATCTGGCACAGCAGGCATTCATCCGGCACTGGCATACAGCATGTGGGCCAAACAGGGCTCTGGTTTGGCAGAGGTGGCGCTGTCTTTAAGGCAGCACACAATACTTTGGCCAGATGTCAAATGTATTTGACCCTCATGTTAATAATTGATTTGTGGGCCTTGTAAGTTTGGCCTTTTCTTGACTCGCATTTAAAATACATTTTTATTATTTTAAATTAAAGATAAAAAGTTCTACTAATCAGGTCACTTCGAGAAAAAGCATGCCCATAGCACGCCTAAAGCACAATGATTCATGGGTTAATCAATTTCAATTGCAGTCGTGACACACCAACATTAACTTGGCTGAGACTTGGCCCAGATATGGTTAATGTTTGGCCCTTGTCTGCAAGCCAAACTTGGCCCAGTCAAGTACCGTAATTCACTGTGGCATGTGGGCCAAGCAAAAGCTGATCATGTGGGCCAAAGCAGGGCCAGAGATATTTTGCTATGTGGGTTGCTTTGTGCACAGTCAAGCTGAACAGGAATTCCCAATTTGTTTCTTTAAAGTTAGCACTATGAAATTGTCCCAAATTGCTTGTGATGATGAAGCATTAAGAGTTTCTTTCACTGGAACTAATGGGCCGAGCCCACTCC
The DNA here is from genome assembly GCA_903798205.1 of Danio tinwini. Taxonomy (NCBI): domain Eukaryota; kingdom Metazoa; phylum Chordata; class Actinopteri; order Cypriniformes; family Danionidae; genus Danio; species Danio tinwini. The sequence goes on from CAIGQZ010032382.1 coordinate 4,055,850, forward strand.
CTAATCCCCCCACTAAACCTTAGGGCTGGGACACAAACACCAAGCCAATGCCAAACAACTAGCACAAATAAAAACCAACTGTGTTGTTGCCTTGTGTTGGATCACATCTGGACCAAAAAGCTGCACGTGAACACAGGAAAAGGACAAAAGCAGACTGAAACGAGAGCCACGTTCTGCACCTGTGCAAGAGGATGTGTCTACAACAGGCGGTATCTGTTTTCTTATTCTGCAAACTTCCTATGCACACAGACAAAGCATATACAAAGCAGCGTTCAGTATGATTATCACAGTAATTGTCTCTCACCATGGAAAATCTCTGATCGTCTAATTATCCATATCATTTGCAAACATTTGAGAAATGTAGTGAAATTACAGCCGGCCTATTTGTGATCCTTCTGAGTTGAATTGTTTACCTGCTACATCACTTCACTACGTCACACTCATGCTCTGATTCCTTGCTAAAAAAAAGGATTATATCGCTGTCTTCAGCTGATGGTCCGATGTTGATTCAACTTGCTGAATCTGGCCAATGAGCTTTGATATTAACCCGCCAAGAGCCAATGTGTGGAAAACACCAAACCAACTAGCCTGACCTACAAAGCCCAATGGCTAACCATCAGGGCTTGGTGTGTCCCAGACGTTACACTCAGCACAATGCAGCCAGGCAAGAATTCAATTCAATTCAATACATCTTTATTTGTATAGCGCTTATACAATGTAGATTGTGTCAAAGCAGCTTCACATGGAAGTTTATAGTGAATTGAAACAGTGTCAGTTCAGTTTTCAGTGTTTAAGTTCAGAACTTTCTGCTCACTCCAGAGAACATGTCTCAACTGCGTTAGCTAGTGGTTACTTGCTTAACATCACTGTATACCACACTTTGCATCTGCTCGGCCATAGAAGTGTATATCTAAAGCTCTCTATGCTATTCTGAAGGCCACAAGTTTGGAGGTCTGTAGGTCAGTATTGTCGTAAGTTTTAACCAGAACTGCATTCATTCACTGTATTGGAGCGTTACATACTCAAAGTTTTTTTCAGGAACGATGACACTGACAAGCTGGTTTGTCAATAATAAAAACTTACAGGATGATCAACTTTAACCTTCATAATTATCAGTTATTTTACTGCACTTTACTTGACTTTAAAAGTCATTGTTCACATCATTTAAGTAGTAAAATGTAATACTGTATTAAGGGTAATGTAATACTAATTTTAAGGGTATTTACAGAAGCTTGCCTGCCACTAGAATCTTTGCGCAAACTATCAATAGTTTCCCACCAGTAAAGGACTTGCTAGTGGACAGATTTCCAGGTTGAGCTGTGCAACATCCAACAGTTTCAGCAAACATACCATAAGAAAAAAACGTAAAACAAAAACTCCCTTACCTGTTTCACCAACATTCGTGAGCAGTGACAGCACTAGAAATGACCAGGAAGAAGCAGTGTTGGGGTCTTTATGTGGCCAACACCTTATATTTCAGCAGGAGGAAATGAAACATCACAGCCTACAGCTGAAGAATCTTAAGAAGTCAACATGACATTATCAAACTTCAGGTGAGAGACACTTTAAATCTGTCTGTAGAGATTATCATTATGTTTTTATCATTGGGTGTATTTTTAATTGATCATAATGAACACTAGAAAGCAGTTGCTTGATTGAGCATTTGACAAACATTGACTAGCCTAACCAATAGCAAATTGGCAATTCAATAAACTGTAAAATAAAAACAACGATGGAGTGATTTAATATTAGAGTTGCATTCATGAAATAGTTATCATATTTAAACTTCTTTATTCTTACAGAGGCCTTTGTTTCTCTAGAGTTGAAAAGGTAAATATAAATCATTCAAGTTTCCTCTATAATGGCTGTGGAGGAGGTGAGAAAACAAAACTGCCTGAGCTCTTCATTGTTGAGCTATAGATATGATCACAGTTTTACCCATGACGTTTTGAAGTTATCACATTGGTTCTGCACTCCTTTTGCCTCTTGGTTTGACACTTGTTGTAAGAGAGTCACACTGAAGAAAAGAGACTGAAATCTTTACTGTACGTTCACACCAAAAGTGGCAAGAATGTCAAAGTAGCCGGAAGTCATTCATTTTCAATGGAAGCTGGAGGCGATAAGCTGCGAGGTGCAGCGCGGTGCGTCTTTGCCGGTGTGGGCGTCGAGAATTGAAATCAAGTTAACTTTATGGTAATGAGCTGTGACGCGGTTCAGCGGCAAGCAATCAGAATGTAGAAGTCCACCGCTTGAGAGGAGTCCAGAAAACACAGTCACTGTGAACTTTGGTTCCAACCACAGTTATTCCCAAGGGTTTGATTATTGCAGTCGCCAGATTTCCAATTATTTGCAATGTTTTCATACAGGAACATTCATTAAAATAGTTACTAGTAAGTTACTAATGTGCATCAATGTTTTATATATTTTTTTTCTTTAAAAAAGCGGGAATCCCATGCGACAATACAAAACAGTATTGCTGCTTCAGAATGATTAAGTGGAGCAAAGCCACACCACATGCAGCTTGATCTTCCATTGTTAAATGAATTTGATAAAAAGTGTGCAACATTTTCATCTAGAAAGCATGTTTTATGTGGGAATGTAACTGATTTGCTAATATGCTGCAACGGCCCCTTTAAATACGAAATCAATGTATCGAATTTTGACGCTCTCGCCGCCAGAGCTGAAGGCAGGCAGAGTTGTCGCCAGGGCGACCTTTGACGCTTTCACCGCCTTTGTTGTGAACGCACAGTTAGAAAAAGTTATTAGAGAGAGATTTTGATGACAACAGCCAGGAATCAGCTGTCAATGAACATGCCAAATTAATAAACAATGACCACAGATTTTAGCCTAGAATTATAGGAATCTTTTAGGATTCACAAAATTTGTCTCAGATGACCAAATCATCGCTGAAAGCACACAGCGTGAGCAGGGATCACACCGAGGACACACCGAGCTGACGGTCGAACGATGGGCTTCATCGGTCAGGCTAGTTTGTTTCGGGTTAATGTCGGAGCTCTTTGGGCTGATTCAGCATGTTGAATTGACATCAAACCATCAGAGAGCACTCTGACTGGTTATTCAGCAAGGAATCAGAGCGTGAGTGTGATGTAATAAAGTGACGTAGCATGTAAACAATTCAAGCCCAGAAGGAACACAAAGAGGCCGGCTGTAATTCCACTGCATTTCTCAAATATTTGCAAATGATATGGATTAAAAGATTATCAGACATACTTACAAGAGCGATTACCTCTGTGGTGACAATTACTTTGATGATACTGAACGCTGCTTTGTGCACATAAGAAGTTTTCCTTTGTGTAACATGGAAACAGATACTGCCTGTTGAAGTCCTCTGCCTGTTGAAGTACTACCAGAGATCGGTGGAAAACACACTCGCATTCATATGAACTACAAATTGGCTATGTTCATGGACTACATATTCAGTCATGCCACACACACACCTGATGCAAGTCACCAGTGATTGCAAACACACAGCTGAAGCTGCTCGCATACTGATTACATGGACTATAAAGCTGTGGTCACACTGAACTTTTCTCCCCATAGACTTCCATTCATATGCACGCAAATGCGTCAGGTTTCGCATTTTGCTGCGGTGCAAAGTTCAAGCTTGGTGAACTCTGACTTGGGAAATCGCATCACTTGACTGCGTGAGACCAATCCAGGATCAAAACATGACCTCTCTGAACAGAAATTTAAACCATGGAGCAATCACTCGCTTTTTTAAATGTCTAATCATCTTGTTTAATCTCGTCCCGGACGGAAGCTTGCTTTCAGAGCTTCATTTGTGCCGGAACACGGCAGATCCGGATCCAGCACCTCTGAAATCTGATCCGGCACCTGATTTTAACAATCCCCCTCCTCCCCCGTCCGATGTTCACTTTTACTTTCTTCTACGACTTCCCAACCCTCTTCACTTTAGTCCGCGACAACCTCCTACTCTTCACTTTTGTCCTTCGTCCGCAATACCCCTCCGCCATCCAATGGCCCCCCGCTCTCCACTTTAGTGCACAACACCTCTCCATCCTCGGGTAACATGCTGGATCCGTTACCGTGATCTGTTCTCGCAATTCACAAATTAAGCACTGCTTGCTTTGGCTCGGAAGGTAAAATTGCAGTGTAAGTGCAACAACATTTGTGTTGCACACTTTACTGATTCTGACATCAGCATGAGTATTTTGTAATTTAAACCCATAGGGAATACTATACAAAAGTGTAAACATTTATTTTAAACACTATATATATATATATATATATATATATATATATATATATATATATATATATATATACACACACACACATTATTCATTTTCTTTTCGGCTTAGTCCTTTTATTAATCTGGAGTCGCCACAGCGCAATGAAACACCAACTTATCCAGCATATGTTTTAAGCAGTGGATGCTCTTCCAGCTGCAAACCAGCACTGGGAAACACCCATACACTCTTTCATTCCCACAGATACACTACGACCAATTTAGTTTATTCAATTCCCAATAGCATGTGTCTGGACTGTGGGGGAAACCAGAGCACCCGGAGGAAACCCACGCCAACACAGGGAGAACATGCTAACACACAGAAATGCCAACTGACCCAGCCGAAGCTTGAACCAGTGACCTTCTTGCTGTGAGGTGATCGTGCTACCCACTGCGCCAGTATTAATATATATATATATATATATATAAAAATCAGACCCCCTAGTTTAGTCAAAAAGTCACAAATTTTTGCTATCCTGCTAAATTCTTAAATGCAAAATATTTTTAAAAAAATGTAAATAATCTTATAACATCCAATTTCAAACCATATAATCACATTATATTTATTTCAGTTTGCAATTATTTATTTTACATAAGGTTGCATAAGCAGCGCAAGTGATGTATTCTCTATGTGATGATTCTCGAAAAATTAAGTCTCACCTGTGCCTTCACAATCATTATATTACATGGAATGAGAGACGGGGGGAGTTTTCAGTTTGTGCAGCAGGCAGACGCGGATCAAGAAGGTCTTGGCCGTTAGATTGCCCCCTGGGGGCTGGCTGCAGTACAAGTCATAAAGCCCGCCTCCTCCGTGTTAATGAAGGAGACATGAGACCAAATTAAAAAATGTATTACACTTGCAATAAAATGTTCCGAAAGATGGTTCTGGTCAGTTAAGGCTCTGGTTATCAGCTGATATAGGTGCAGATCTTCAGTTTTGTAAAGAGTATGTATATGCTGGGCGTGTCATCGTGATTGAAAGCTGTGATTGACAGTTTCTCAAAGCAGACGTTGGAGCTTCGGCAGGAGACTGAAGTGTTTTTATTCCATTTCTGTGTTATTTTACCATCATAAAATGAGTTGCTCAGCAGTAGACTATAGTTTCTGACATACAGGATCTGGTGGAACACTGTTTATTCGGTAAGGTCCGGGCTTTATCAGTTTGCTGATACACACCTAACCACCCAGATAGCAAAATACACTCGGCCCTAGACTTAACTCTCGGCCCGATTGCGTCTGCTGTACCTACTCGTGCACATTACTCGTGGGCCGATCCGGCTCGCTAACGGCCGCCGCATCTGGCCCGATTGACTCGGGCAGTAAGTCCGTAGAAATCCAGCCCCAGTGAATGGGGCCAGATGCGGTGGCCGTTACGCCCCATTCACACGGGGCTTCAGCGTCAACGCTTGACAGAGGGCGTGTCTGAAGCTGAGGCTGACGCGATCGTCATAGCAGCGTCAGCCAATGAAATTAGCCAGCAATAGGCCACTGTCTGAGCTGGTGCATTTGCATACAGCGATCTTATTGGCTGACGCTTCCGTCGCCGCATGAAAAGTTGAGCAAGTCCCAACTTTTGCAGCGAGCAACGCCGACGGATCCACAATGCAGTTCGGCAATGCCTGACGTCACCCATTTAAAGTGAATGGGAAGCGTTGAAGCTGACACCCCGTGTGAATGGGGCGAAAGTGTACATTAGCGAGCCTTTGTTATAGTGCAGACACCGGCAGTCAAGTGAGAAGTTCGGGGGTTGTGGTTGATTTGATGTACAAGCGTTTGGTTGGAAGTTAGATTCCGCAGCTCCTCCTCTGGCTCCATCAGGCAGTCCTTCTGCGCATGCCCAGGCTCCAATTTCAGCAGTCTTTTGCTACAGTTTGTGTTTTCTTCTTCACAGCGTTTAATGGAAAATGGCGCTGTCGTGTCGTCCATATTTTATACAGTCATTTGGTTTAGACTGCAAAAGAAAGTTAGAGCAAACGGAGCAATGGAACAGACAGGTGGAGATGAGATTGGTTCAAGGATGACGGCCGCTGGACGTGACTGAATTGAAGGACATTATTTGTGCTTTACATGTATGGCTGGTATTATGATGTGCATCAAATAGAGAAATGATTTCATTTAACTCTTACCCTGCAGTTAACAAGAGGAAACGCTTCGCTGCCATTGACAAGTTTTACGGCAATACATGTTTTAGGTGTATTACGGTAGGGGAAACCCTAACGTATGTCCTATGTGTGACATGAAGTCAGATGCTAAGGGGAGTGAAATCTGAGTGAACATAAGATCATGGATAAAAATAAGAGTTCTCAAACTTCCTTTGGATTAATCCTTATCGTTTCAGATGTGTGTGTGTGTGTGTGTGTGTGTGTGTGTGTATGTGTAAATTAAGCATTAAAACATTTTTACAACACAATATTGCAAGCATTTCCTATTGACTAATAAAAACTCTCGCACTCTTCACACTCACATGAACACTTGAGCCAAATACAGGAAACACATCATGCAAGCAAACATCTTTTACAAGGATCACTAATCACAAAACGCTACTAGTGCAAAGCTGAATAAATGTAAATATATTAACACAAACGTGGTTTAATGACCACATCTGCTGTTAGAGACATCCAATTTAAATACAACAGTGAAAAATATGTAAAAGAAACTTAGATCTCTTCTAATAAAGCACAACAGGAAACATCAGTAATATTCATCAGCATTATTTATTAAATAGTTATTAATGAATTAAATGTACACTTGAGATACTATTATTGATCAAGCTATTGATACTAAAGCTTGTAGCATGAGCATCTCTATGGGCGGACAGTTTATGTTTACTTTTTATAACTTTAGTCAGATATGTTCTCTGCGGGGCTGATGAAACCAGCTAGTAGGTGAGGTGTCATGAATAGGCCGAAAATTAAAATAGACGTTGACCACTACAGTGCTGCTTTCATTTTGCTCATTTGCAGTGTCTGTGAATAAGGTAAGAGCATTGTTTACTAATCGTTCAGTAGATTTATTAAACTCTGTTTCCTAGATAATGTTTCAGAGCTGTTGTTGGGTATTGCATGACATGCTAACATGCTTTTAATGAACTGCACCATTTAATGGTAAAAATGTTTATATTTTTAAAAGCTATTCAAAATGGAGTAGTTGAAAATATGCACGAGTAGTGCAAAAAATAGTAGTTAGAAGTTAGTTGATTGTTTGGAACCACTTGAGGAAGAGTAATTGAATACATTTTTGGGTGAACTATTCGTTTAACACTAAACCACAAGGTTTCTTTAGGTTCTTCCATTTCCTTAGCACATTTTCTGGTGTTGTGTGTGTATGAGCTGATGAAACTACTTTGCTATGTGATACACTCTTCTTTAATATTGCTTGAATATTAAAGTCTTTGGGCCCTATTATACACCCGGCACAACATGGCGCCAGAAGCAGCGCAAGTGATTTTTTGCTATTTTCAGACCGGCGCAGCTATCATTTTCTCGTTTTGTGCCATGTTGTTTAAATTCATTCATTTGTGAGAACATTAATTCAGAGAACTGGCAGACAGAAAGAACCTTGGTTAAGGTCAACATCGGTAAAGATGAAACGAAACGGTATCGGTAAAGACGAAACTAGTAGTCCATCACAATATCTATAAAGACAGCCTTCATGCTTTTAATGTGGAACTAAACACTGCTAGGCAGACTTACTTTTCAACCCTTATAAACAGCAACTTAAATAATGCTCTTACACTTTTTGCAACGGTAGAGAGACTCACAAATCTCAATCTCAAATCTCTCTTTCATTGGAAAAATCATTGAAAAAGTTGTTTTCAACCAGGTTAACACATTCTTAAACTCCAAGGGGTGTTTAGACAATTTTCAATCTGGTTTCAGAGCACATCACAGTACGGAGAGCGCTCTTTTAAAGATAATCAATGATATCCGCCTAAATACAGATTCAGGCAAACTAACAGTGCTGGTTTTGCTCAATCTCAGTGCGGCATTTGACACTGTTGATCACATCATACTTCTGGATAGGCTGGAAAACTGGGTTGGGCTGTCTGGGACGGTCCTCAAATGGTTAAGATCTTATCTTGAAGGGAGAGGTTACTATGTCAGTATAGGTGACCATAGGTCAAGGTGGATACCCATGACATGTGGAGTCCCACAAGGCTCGATTCTGGCACCTCTCCTGTTCAACCTTTATATGCTCCCTCTGAGCCAAATAATGAGAAAGAACCAAATTTCCTACCACAGCTATGCGGATGACACTCAGATCTACTTAGCCTTACTGTCTAATGACTACAGCCCTGTTGACACCCTCTGCCAATGCATTGATGAAATAAACAGCTGGATGAGCCAAAACTTTCTTCAGTTAAACAAAGAGAAAACTGAAGTCATTGTGTTTGGGAACAGAGATGAGGTTCTCAAGGTGAATGCATACCTTGGCACTAAAGGTCAAACAACAAAAAATAAGGCCAAGAATCTTGGTGTGACTCTGGAGTCAGATCTGAGTTTCAATAGTCATGTCAAAGCAGTTAGTAAATCAGCATAATATCATCTTAAAAACATTGCAGGAATCAGATGCTTTGTTTCCAGTGAAGACTTAGAGAAACTTGTTCATGCTTTTATCAGCAGCAGGGTGGATTACTGTAACGGCCTCCTCACGGGCCTTCCTAAAAAGACAGTCAGACAGTTGCAGCTCATCCAGAATGCTGCAGCCAAGATTCTGACTAGAACCAGAAAATCAGAGCACATCACACCTGCCCTCAGGTCTCTACACTGGCTCCCAGTTACATTCAGAATAGTTTTTAAAGTATTATTACTTGACTATAAATCACTAAATGGCCTAGGAGCTCAATACATTACAGATATGCTGACTGAATACAAACCTAACAGATCACTTCGATCTCTAGGATCATATAAACTAGAAACAAGAGTTCAGTCAAAGCAGGGTGAATCGGCTTTCAGCTACTACGCCCCCCGCTGCTGGAATCAGCTTGCAGAAATGATCAGATGTGCTCCAACATTAGGCACATTCAAATCCAGACTGAAAACACATCTGTTTAGCTGTGCCTTTACTGAATGAGCACTGTCCGACAGATCGCACTATTGTTCTTTTCTTTTTATTCTTTTACAACCCATTTTAACACATTTTTATCTGTTTTTAATCGTTCTTATTATTTGCTTTTTTGTTTTCTTACACTTGTCTTTTTATTCTTGTTTATGTAAAGCACTTTGAATTGCCACTGTGTATGAAATGAGCTCTGTAAATAAACTTGCCTTGCCTTCCCACTAACATAAGCACTGTTGAACGGAACAGAGCTGATTTGCCATGATGTTCACGCACTCAACAGAAAGGACTGTGATTGGCCATGGAGGTCATCAGGTCATTCACCGATGTTTACCCAGCGCAAACACAGATGAGCGATCCGCTGATGACTCGGCTGATCTTTGCAGCTTTAAAAAACTCCACTGTTCGTGCATCTGTGTTTGCACTTAGTGAAGTGCGGTGAACTGATTACCTTCACAGCCAATCACAGTCATTTCTGTTGAGCACTGGTGAATATGGCAAATCAGCTGCTAAAAAACGTGCTCAGCGGCACTTAAATGTTAGCAGGAGATGGACAGTTTTTTTTTAATTCAGTACCAGGACAACATTACTACAGACAACACAAGGGTGTGCTACAGAAGACTGAGTTGATTTATCGCTCACCGGGTTACATAGGCTGAAGCAAGCAGGGAAGCCCCCACTGTGTTTACCTGCTGCCATGAACTGAAGCCCAGGAGAAGAGATTGTGATGTTGTTTGATCCCTAATCTGCTTTTCATTGTTTAATTAAACTGAACTGAATGATATTAAAGTGACGTTTACACCATATCTGCGTTTTGAAATTGCGGCAACAGCTGGAGGTTTATAGTACACAGCATGTTGTTGCAATGTTTATAGTGCTGATCCTATACTTCCGGGTTTCTTCCCACCGCAGCCTCGCTTTGGTTCTTTAAAATGGCGGCCGCTTGAAATAAGCGTATGGTGCAGAGTTTTTATTAGTGTTTAAAAGCATGTTAGTGTTATGCGCCTATGTGTGTGCAAAACACATCTACACAATGCTTAATACACAAAGGATGTACAGCAATACACAAATATCTTTACATAAGAAAAAAAAAAGTTTAAAATGTTAAAATGTTTTTTTTATTACACAAAAACAAGTTAACATGAATAATAGTAAAAAAAACAAAACCTTTAGAATAGTGAACGCTGCAATAAGCCACTGTTGTTGTCTTGTAGGTGTCATTAAGTAGATGTCAGCCAGAATGGCCCCTCCCCTACCTCTGATCTTCCTGTTCATGCTTCACAGTGAGTCACTGCAACACTTCTGAAACTATCGAGAGGTTTTGTATACTTTATATTCACCTGAACATTCTTGATTATTTCTGTCTCAGGGGTTTCTGCTGCTGATTGGGGTGTAAAATACAGTCCTTCACACATCTGTATACTAAAAGATTCATCAGTAACTATGACCTGCACTTTTACATACCCTACTGGATATCAGATCATGAAAGTGTTCTGGACCAAAGACCTTGTAAAACATGGAGAAGAGCTTGCAGATCTGTCTGAGGACCCTGAATACAGTCAAAGGCTTCAGTATCTGGGAGATAAACAGCAGATCTGCACCGTCAGACTGAGTCATGTGACAAAGAAAGATGAACATGAGTATTATTTCAGATTCATTACTAATATAACAGAAGGACGATGGACTGGTAAACCAGCAGTGCGTCTCTCTGTCACAGGTGACTTTCCTTCAGTTTCTCTCTTCTTGTGGTCATTATGTAGAATAATAATCAGTGTATGAGA
>CAIGQZ010032382.1:4067358-4095488 GCA_903798205.1 Danio tinwini
GAGGCTCACAATCCACATGGAGCTCAGAGATCAGACGCCGTCACTGTTACTGTTAAAGGTAAAGCAGCTCATTTACTGACTCCTAAAGTGAACGTTTTCTGATGTTTTACTCTTTCGTCTGCTGTAGGACGTCAGCTGATATTACACATATCTATTGGAGTCGGTTGTGGAGCTGCAGTTGTCCTTATGATGTTGCTGATTTGGTAAGATGCGTTCAGCATTTAACTGCAGTCTAGCTGTTGTGGTAACATTACCATTAGTGAAAGATTTTTGGAATCTTGAAAATAAAACAAGAAAAACAACAAGGACAAGCACAATACTTTACATACTCACTCTATAATGTTATGTAAAAATCATTATTTCTAAAGGAAGAGCAGGATGAAGAAGAGAAATGGTACAGAGAAGTCTCAGGTGAGAAAATAGCTGTTTGCATTCACCTATTTGTATGCACACTTTGGATATGTGCATAAAAACGGTTGATGGAAACGCCAAGATGTGCATAAATTTTGAAAATGTGCATAAAAAAAACATATTGCGCATGACCAAGTAGGATAAACTTTTTAATCGATAAGAAAAGATGCGCACAAACTGCGATGAAAACACTTTTACTAAAATTCCAGTATGCGCATTAAAAGTGTCATGTGATTTTGGTGTAAGAGATCATGTGATGGTAAATGTGTGTGAATGGACAAACCAGCAGGCTGAGCACATTGTAAAACATCTGAAATGTTGTTTTGGTCATTCTAAAACGCTAGTATTAGTGTTATTTCATTATTAATGACCTCCAGAATTGTCAAGAGGATCTGTGCTCCACGTTTCACACCTTCAAATGCCACCCCATGTTTGTTGTGCGTCAACATACTGTCTTCTGAGGCTCAAGTCATTTAGTAAATAAAGAAAGATTCACACAGCTTCTCCTACCGCAGTAAATTAAAGGTGAGTGATCTGCCACAATGCTAACTTGTTAGCATAAATCTCTGAAACACAGTCCATCCCCTGTCGTTTAAATCAAATCAAATCACTTTTAATGTCACATCATCAGCAGCACGTGTGCTATGATGAGTGAAAAGCTTAGGTGCTGGCTCCAGACAGTGCAAAATACAGACAGTGCAAAATACAACAACATACTCACAAAAAAAACAAGACAGTGTATATTTGGCAATGTTGACAGTGATGCGTGCGATGGATAGGTGTACACATAGTTGTAGGCAGTATTGTTTAAGTATGGATTGGTTAAAGTGCAGTGCATGCTACATCTTTATGGTGTGCAGTGTGGGGTATGGGAGAGTTTGTGTGGGGTGTGTTAAGTGTTCATCAGCCTGATAGTCTGAGGGAAGAAACTTTGCTTCAGTCGGCTGGTGCGTGACCGAATGCTGCGGAACCGTCTGCCTGAGGGTAGCAGAGAGAAAAGTCTATGGCTTGGGTGGCTTGAGTCGCTGATGATTCTCTTGGCTTTCCTCATGCACCTCCTGGTGTAGATGTCCTGGAGGGAGGGAAGCTCACCTCCTACTACGCGTCCAGCAGTTCGCACAATCCTATGTAGACCTTTGCGATTGCTGCTGGTGCTGTTTCCGTACCAGGTGGTGATGCAGCCAGTGAGGATGCTCTCCACGGTGCAGGTGTAGAACCAGTGGAGGATGTGGGGGCTCATTCCAAACCTCCTGAGACGCCTGAGGAAGAAGAGGCGTTGTTGTGCCTTCCTCAGCACTGCGTCTGTGTGAGCAGTCCATGTCAGATCCTCAGCGATGTGTACTCCAAGAAACTTGAAAGTGCTGACTCTCTCCACTGGTGTCCTGTTGATGGTGATGGGAGTGTGTTCTTTCTCTCTCCTGAAATCCACCACCAGCTCCTTGGTTTTGCTGATGTTGAGTGAGAGGTGGTTTTCCTGACACCACTGCGTCAGAGTGTGCACCTCCTCTCTGTAGGCCGTCTCATCATTATCGGTGATTAGGCCCACCACTGTTGTGTCATCAGCAAAGCCACACCTCCTGAAACGCACACCTTAAAGATGACAGCAGAACCCTCTCTCATGTGTTGAGCTAAAGCGACTAGTGCTTGTCCGGTGGCGTGCAGGAATTACACTCATTACTAAGCCATACTTACATGCTATTTCTGACTAAATATTCAGATTAGCAATAAACAATATAAGGAGCACGTCACAGGTTGTCATTGTTCAAAAATGAACCAATGTAATGTGAATATAAAAGCAACTTCAGCTCAGTAAAGCAGGCTAGGCGCAACAGCGCTATTTAATGATGTTCTTTTGGTAAACTAAATATAAATCTGCATTATCGATGCTGTAAAAAGTCTCTAATGAAACTGAAAATAGTCACATAAATTTTGCACCAGGAGATATAAGTGGCTGAACAACACTTCTGTGCATATAACTCATTCGTAACAACAACATTTACATGAGCTATGCATGAAGCTAAAATGATTCTAAATCAGAACATTACCGCAGTGTTTCCTCTAGGATTTTTTCCAGCTGTTGTGGCAGGCCTGGAAGACACAGATCTACCAACTACCTATGGCGTTATTTCAATGACAAACGTCATGAGCGCAGTATTACACGTGGAGATCGCATTCATGTAATACGAGCATGCGAATCTCTTTGCTTGCGCGCTGATTTCCTCTGTTCGTGCACAAAACTTCTTGCACGCCCTCAAATATACGCTGCTCAAGCACAAATGTTCATGTGCGCTCTCAAATAAACGCTGAAGTGCGATTTAGTGCATGTATGTAACAAGCATGTCTTCAACATTTATTAGATTTTCTAGAAACATTTAAAATTGCATCCAAAAGACCTACAGAGCAGCATTAAAGCATCCTGAAGTTAAATGAAATGGCTATAAACTCCAGCAAGATAAAGTCATTGTATGCAGAACCACAGACCTTTATCTATAAAGTATAATTTTGGAAACTGTGTTCATCATAACTGAAAGCTACGTCATGTTTGCTAGCCTCACGCATCCCTGTCAGTCAGTCAGCATGTCACCTTAAAGGGTTAAACAAATAACGCAAAGCACTACTAGGAGCACAGAAAAGTTTGCGCTGTTATAATTCACTTACCTTTTAATACGTTTTGGTGCGATTATAACCCGCTATTTAAAAACAACACGGCTGAATGTTTTTGAATGAGAAGCTGTAATGTAGCCCCTCCATGGAAGAATGAATGTAGCGGAAACCATGTACCTGTCTAACAGAAATACTTTAGTCATTGTGTCGTCCTTTCTCTAGCATGCAAAAGTAACTCCAATATTGATTCAGGTTTTTAAAAAGGTGATTCAGCATGTTTTAATCGCTCACACTTTCTCTCTCATGAACGCGCAACACGTAAACGCACAAACCGCGGATCTGCGTATAAACGGCTAAGCATTAGTTCAAATCTGCATTTGCTGACAGACAGTTTGAGCTACTTATCGAAATTATGGGAAATGTCGGCCAGTTAATCAGGAAATAGCTCATTGGATGGAAACGCTGCTTTATTCACACGTCTTTTATGCGATATTTCAGTAATATGTAGTGATTATGTTTGGACTGTTCCAGTGAACTTTAATTTGTTTTTATAAATAAATAATTTTATTTTCTTATTATAATTTTCGTTCCAAATAAAATAATTAATAACCTTATAAAAGTATATGGGAAATGTAAATTTTTTGTTTTAAAATTAGTTTTACGTTGAGTGATGTCACTTCCTTTAGCTCCCGTCCCGCTCTCGTCAGAACAGATTTGGACTTGAGTGAGTCAGGTATGATGTGAATGTGCTCCGTGTTAAAAGGTTAAAATATAGCCGATTAAGTTAAAATATTTGTTCATATCAGTGGATGACATGTTTTGATACTGGATTGAGTCAAATAGTGTGCTTGTTAAGCATTTTTTTTTCAGTATAAAGTGAGTTTTGTGTTATGAGCTGTTATTGCCTTGGTTCAAGTTACCGCCCGCGCCAATTTTTAATGGCGGATTATATATTCTTTTCATATCAATGTTGCTACTTAAATATAATTTTAAAAAGTGGATTATGTCTTTGAAATCGTCATGCAGTTAAAATTGTCAAGAAATATTGTCGTTTTATGTCCAGTTTGTGCCTTTGTGGTCATGTATTTTTGAGTTGTTAATCTGCTTCAGTGTTAATGGGGACAGTGGTTCAATTTCTCTCTTTTTGCAACTCTCACAGAACAGAGAACTGAGAGTGTGCTGTGTGGTGATTATCACTGTCCTGTCTTTAATAAACTGCAGGTATGTAATTGTAACAAAATAATAATCACTATACGATCCAATTTTCTGTATTTTTAATGTATGAAATTGTAGAAATATATAAATGTTACTTATTAATATATAATATTATTTAATTGTGTATATTATTATTAATACGTTATGCAAGGTTGTGCGTATGTGATGTATATTGTGTGTTTGAAGAAAACAAGAGAAACAAAATGTTGTATGTAAAAAGAGTTTATTGTAAAATGAGAACAGATTTGGACTTGAGTGAGACAGAACAGAGAACTGAGAGTGTGGTGTGTGGTGATTATCACTGTCCTGTCTTTAATAAACTGCAGACGTGATCCACCAAAGCCAGTGGTGTCGGCGAATTATTTGTGGTGAGAGACAAAGTCTGCTATATATACACATACATTTAATTCGCATCTTTAGATGGAAACATAGCTACTGTGTTGTCAGTAGCTTATTGATCAGGGAAACAATCAGAAATATTAATATATATGCCATGGTTTCCGCTACATTCATTCTTCCATGGCGGGGCGCCACACCAAAATTCATCCCGCCACGGCTACATTACAGCTTCTCATTCAAAAAACATTCAGTCGTTTTTTGTTTTTTTTAATAGCCGGTTATAAATCGCACCAAAACGTATTAAAAGGCAAGTGAATTATAACAGCGCAAACTTTCCTGTAATCGTAGTGCTGTGCGTTATTTGTTTAACCCTTTAAGGTGACTTGCTGACTGACAGGTGCGTGATGCGTGAGGCTAGCAAACACGACGTAGTTTTCAGTTAAGATGAACACAGTTTCCATTATTATACTTTATAGCCTATGGCTCTGCATACAATGACTATCTTGCTGGAGTTTATAGCCGTTTCACTTTACTTCAGGATGCATTAATGCCGCTCTGTAGGTCTATTGGACGCAATTATAAATGTTCCTAACAAATCTAATAAATGTTGGAGACATACTTGCTACAATAACGCACTAAATCGCACTTCAGCAGCGTTTATTAAGCGCGCACAAGAAAATCTGCACTTGAGTAGCGTATATTTGAGGGCGTGCAAGAAGTTTTGTGCACGAACAAAGGTAAGGTAAGATATTTTAATATTTTTAAAGCACTGATGTGAACTATAACAGTTGGTTATTAGTTATTTTGTGTTTGTTTATTGTATTTTTTCTTTCATGCTAAAGATGAATCCTTCAATGCCTCATGACACCCATTCAGATAGTGATGTACACTTCACTGACCCTGTGTATGAAAATATAAAGGTAAGTTATTATTATATTATTAAAGCACTGATGTGAACTATAACACAGTTGGTTATTGGTTATGTTGTGTTTGTTTATTGTATCTCTTTCATGCTAAAGATGAATCCTTCAAGGCCTCTATATGACACACATTCAGACAGTGATGTACACTTCACTGACCCTGTGTATGGAAATGTAATGGTAAGTTATGGTAATGCTGAGTTCAGACTGCATGATTTTAGCCCTGATTTTGACTCGCCGACAGGTTTTGAGAAATCGCCGACAAATGCCTAAAATCACAGGAAATTGATGCTCGTGCACGTGAGTGACAATCACACAGTATGACCTATCAAGGACGCGATATGAGAGAATCGCAGATGAGTATATAAATATAAAAATAAATATCTGGAGCTGTCTGCGATGCAAATCATGCCGTGTGAATGTGTCCTGACTAAAACTAACATCCGCAATTACCTACAGCCAATGAGAGAGCAGCATTCACTAGCGTGGTTACCTGCAGGCCAGCGGGAGGCTGGGGGAGAAGCTAAAAGCGCTC
Organism: Danio tinwini; assembly: GCA_903798205.1. Classification (NCBI taxonomy): domain Eukaryota; kingdom Metazoa; phylum Chordata; class Actinopteri; order Cypriniformes; family Danionidae; genus Danio; species Danio tinwini. Next base: position 4,073,383 of record CAIGQZ010032382.1, read on the forward strand.
ATTTTCAGTTGATTAGGACCCAAGAAATGGAGGAAAAACTAGTGTAAATTTGGCAGGAGCACTGTGTCTGTTTGACGTGTAATCTGATCAATATTACAATCAGGTCAAAAAGTAAAAAAAAAAAAAAAAGTTGAGGAGAGATTGTTAATTCTCTTCAAAAGCCAGGTGAGCAACACAAGTTTCTAAAGCTAAAGCCTTCTGTTTACATGATGTAGTTAATAACAAAAGATATATTACGTGACCTTGCTTTGTTTCCATGTCACTTCTCGTGTTTGTTTGGCTGTGAGACGTAGTTTGAACAAAGTTGTCTGTGATTCTTCCTATTTTAAAGTCGTGCAGTGTGAACTCTCCTGTCATCGATCCATCCTACAGTGTAAACAGCGCCGACAGAACACTAGCCCAAATAGTCATGCGGTGTGAAAACATCCATGACACAACTACTTTGAAAATCATGCAGTCTAAACTCAGCATTAGTTTTCAACCACTAGTGTGAATGCTACCTAAGTATTATTGTCTATGTCTGTTGTATTTTTTTCTCTTTAATTACAATAATGGCGACGCGGTGGCACAGTAATAATAATAATAATAATAATAATTCCTTACATTTATATAGAGCTTTTCTGGGTACTCGAAGCGCTTTACACAATGGGGGGAATCTCCTCATCCACCACCTGGATGACGCGACGGCAGCCATTTTGCACCAGACCGCACACCACACACCAGCTGATTGGTGGAGAGGAGACAGAGTGATGAAACCAATTATGATATGGGGAGGGTTAGGAGGCCATGATGGACAGAGAACATTCTGGGATTTTTAATGACCACAGAGAGTCAGGACCTCGGTTTAATGTCTCATCTGAAAGACGGCGCTCACTGAGCAGTATAGAGTCCCCGTCACTATACTGGGGCATTAGGACCCACACAGACCGCAGGTTGGGCACCCCCTGCTGGCCTCACTAACACCACTTCTGGCAGCAACCTAGCTTTCCCATGTGGTCTCCCATCCAGGTACTGACCGGGCGCAGCCCTGCTTAGCTTCAGTGGGCGACCATGTGAGAGTTGCAGAGAGCTAGCTGCCGGCTCTAGGTAGTAGGTAGTGCTGTCGACTCACAGCACAAAGGTCCCTGGTTTGAGCCTCGGCTGGGTCAGTTGGCTTTTCTGTGTGGAGTTTGCATGTTCTCCCTGCGTTCGCGTGGGTTTCCTCCAGGTGCTCCGGTTTCCCCCACAGTCCAAAGACATGCGCTACAGAGGAATTGGGTAGGCTAAATCGTTTGTAGTATATGAGTGTGTATGAATGTTTCCCAGAGATGTGTTGCATCTGGAAGGGCATCCGCTGCGTAAAACATATGCTGGATATGTTTACGGTTAATTCCGCTGTGGCGACCCCGGATTAACAAAGGGACTGAGCCGAAAAGAAAATGAATGAATGAATTACAATAATGAATCAGTTCAGACCTCAACATTACAGATGTAAAGTTTATGATGCTGTGCACTGCATATGAAAATGAAGTGACAAGTTACCATTATAATTATGGCTCGCTTTACAGAAACACAGGAAGCACCATTTTTACATACACAGTCGATAAGTGCCACCATAGAAATACATATAAGGAGCTCTGGTGGTCAAACAAAGCGTGTGGAAAATGTGGGTGGTTTTGCTTTGCCTATTTGAGTGCGCTCGCCATGTGTCTATCTTTGAAACAATGAACTTGAGCTCATGATAATAACTTGTACATGATTACTGAAGTGCTTCTCACATCCGTTTAGAAACGCGAGAGTGAAGTGAAAAGTTTGAATTATGAACTCTAAACACAACATGACTTTTTAAAAAAGAGGTTACAGGTGTTGGTGGAGAAAAAGAGATTCTGATGAGAGGGATGTGTTGACCTATCATGCAAAACTCACTTTTATAAAGTATTAATAGTAGGGTTGTGCAATATTATCGATACATCTATCGCGATAATTTCTTTTACGATAGTGTATTGATAGTCCAACCTCAAGTATCGATTCAAGTTGTGCCAAATGACCTCCTCCTGCGCTCCTGTAGATGTCGCTAACTCGCGATCAACAAAACGCCAAGTAGTACGGGATCAGAAGTAAGCAAGAGTGAGCATGGCAGAAAATATAAAGGTGCCTCCGGCTTTTAGAGCTGACGTGTGGCTGCACTTTGGTTTTAAAGATATCAGGGTTGGATCGATAGACAATGCCATCGTCCATTGATGATGGCATATAGACATCATGATGCTGAGGCGGCGTCACGATCCTCCGCACCACCCCCGTTGCAAACCCACTCAGGCACTGTTTACACTGATACAGCTTAGTTTTAAAATGGCATTTTAGAACGAAAATGATCTACATCCACACTGGCGTTTCACCAAGCATTTCTGAACAGCCCTCAGTCTGCTGAAAATGCACAACACGTGACCACACACACACACACACACACACACACACACACACAGTGATGCGCTCCTCTGAGCTCCAGAGAAGTGTATGGACTGTATATTTTATACAGTCATTGGTAAGGACAGTTTATCAAGGATGTACCGCTGGATTGCGTCTCACTATAAGTTAGTTGTTAAACGTGATTTTTAATTACTCTTGTCTCTATCTAACGACTCTTCAGTCTTTTGATTCTCTCAGGTAACGTGTCACAGCATCAGTACACTGCTTCAGTCTTTCGCTTTCACACTTGTACTAAGTAATTTTTGTGAAAACCTCAGATTCTGTTGGTTAGTTCCTGTTGTTTGTGCACCTTTTTTACCAAGCAAGTGTGTGGATGCCATAATGGCCCAGTTCACTTTGCCTAGTCATGCCAGAGCCCTGCGGAAAAAAGTGATTGGCAGGTGGTAATTTGTGTGTAACTTATCTTTATTTATTTATTTATTATTTGGTTATGAGTAAAACAAAGGCCATGCGGGTCAGGTAGTTGAAGCGGTAGGCTACAAAGAATTAATTAGTTATGAATTTATTAATTATTCATAAATAATTAGTTCGCCTCCCCCTATGACGACGATGCCACGGTCCATCGCCATGTTTTACATTAGACATCGTACGATGCCAAATTGGTCAACATCACCCAACCCTAAATGCTATACCAGGGAGTACTGAATTAGACAAAAAATAAATGCCATTTGTAAGCTCTGCAATATACATAGTTCTCTGTTCAATCACACTGTGCAGTTTTAGTGAATTGGAATGGATGAAAAATGAATTGGAATTTTTAATTTGTCTGTCGACTTTATTAAGTTATCAATATAATGTGACACACATACTATTACAAACTATTGCAATAAATCACAATATTTATTGTATAGCGATATATTGTATCGTGACCCATGTATCGCGATATGTATTGTATCGTGAGGCCCTTGCCAATACACAGCCCTAATTAATAGTATTTTTTATAATCAGACTTGATATAAACAGTCTGCAAAACATTTTGATTGACATTCTCCCTTTGCACGTGCCATCAACAAAACCCCGCCTACTAGCACCCATCTCTCCCTCATTAGCATAAACAGCAACCCTGAGTGAGAAGCAACCGTCTGTCCATTAGCCATTAGAGTGTTTGAGCTGCTGAAGATAATGTCAGCATAGACTAAGAGGATTTCACTAAAAGGATAGTTCCACGGACATTTTTAGAGGCCGCGAAATATGTCCGGGGAGGTACGTATTTTTGCAGTTTTTGTTTTCACGAATCCGCGAGAGACCGCTGTGTGCGCTTTTTCACATCTCAAATTTCTCTCACGAGTGCCATTCACGCCTGCTGTTCTTGCATAAACCCACCAGAGGCCGCTGTCGACTGACTGTCTGTCTGACTGAATAAATGACTGACTGGCTGGCCAATCGACTGACCCACCCTCCTCCTTCCCTAAACCCAACCAATTTTATTGATTGACCAGCCGAACGAACGGCGTCAGAAGTTTCCATAGACTAACATGCGATTTGCACAAATGAAGCGGCGCGAGTTGAGCATTTTGCGTGGTAGACTCACTTAATGTTTCGCACAAATCGGTCGAGATGAAAAATATGAACTTCAGCGAACATTCGCACCGCCTTAACCAATCAGGAGCTTTCTCTTGTAGGGCCATAATTATGACGTAGGTGTCCCAAGGGAAAATCTTCCTGCCGACACCAGACAACATTTCATCAAACTGGGCTCGGCTAAGTCGGAAGCACCGCTGAAAGCTTCCATCATCCAGGTACAGTTTCTGGAGGAGTTGATGAATTCACAGAGCTGGGTGCACCTCTGAAAGGATCTAGTGGACTCAGACATGGCCCTGAACGAATCTACGCCATTTATCAGCCTTCATAAAAGCACATCTACTATGTCAATAAAATCCATGTTAGCCATTTACCAACGAAGCTAGAGTCACAGGGCAGACAGAAGCGCTGCCCATGACGTGAAGCCGCATCTATTGTGAAGTAAATTTGATGCGCAACTGAAATGAAAGGAAATGAAGCAAGTAAATTCTAAATGTACATGTTCAATGTCTATTTACGTGCGAGTAACACGATTTATCCGCGCGTGCTGCATCTCGTGTGAACACAGCATAAAAGGGTCAGTTTCAGAGTTATAAAACATCTGTGTGGGTATTTTGAGCAGAAAATTCACATACTCTAGGGACGTCATAGACATATTTTAAATATTGTAAAAAGTGATATAATAAGTCTCCTTCAATGGTGTTTAGCTATACTTTCTCTTTTTGCAGATCTCCGAATATTCACCTCATTAAAGGGAGTGTCGTTCACTGTTGAATGAAGCAGCAGATGTAAAACAGCAGAGTCCTGCTTTTGCTTACCCAGACAACAGAGTTTAACTGTTGAGTTTTAAGCTTTGAGTCTGTCGTGTTGTCGTAAATATATTAACATGAGTGTTTGTGTGAAGCTGAAGCCGATAACTGCATATGAAGTGCCAGATTATTTGGGTTTTTACCCCTTTTTTATTTTTTCTCCTGTTTTTATGTTAGTCTGGACAGATGAGACAATTGTGTTTACTTCCATAGTTCTTTAGTTATTTTATCTGTATTTATTTGCTTTATCATTTATGGTTTTGATAAGCCTTCAATCAAATCATTTAACAAGTATTTAGTTTTGTATGGTGTTAATAAAAATGTCAATTTCAACCCTTATGATATTCAGTTATCATTATGAGTTATTGTTTTATGAGTTCTTAAATTATGTATGCTATTTCAAACTAAAAACACAGTAGTAGACTACATACGAACAAGCTGGCTAGCATTTCTATAAAAACAACACAACGACAAATGCAAAGTGCAAGAAAAAAAAATATCATGCAGTAGTAGTCATTTGGTCAGAAGTCAGGGCATTTATCAGGGAGTGAGCCATTTTAAGGACTTTCTCAATCGCAAAATTATTTCCTATACAATATTTCCTACTCATTAAAATCAGGGAGCATTAGTGCTCATTATAAACCCTTAACTGAATTTTTAAAACATTACTCACATGAATCAACTCCTTAAACATAACACTCAAGAGATGGTTTAAAAAAGGCTAATTTTTCATATTTGAGCATAAACAAACAGATAAAGATCTTACAGATAAACATTGGTATGTGAAAATTCATGTGTATATGAATTGACTGATTCTGAGACTGCATAGGAAGGGGGGGGAAAGGGAATGCAGCCATTTTTACAACCATTTCAAAGCATGTTTTAGCCAAAATATCTATACATAAGCAATTATATGCAAATGTCAACCCTGCAATGAAAAAAAATACATTTTACCAAAATAGCCAAACCCTTTTTTAAGTTTTGAAGATAAGATGTTGCATCCATATTGAAGCATTTCTCCTCATAAGTACAAAAATGTAAAATAAAATAAAATCAATAGTTTTTGTTCTTTAGTGAGCAACTCTAATCCTTCTGATTATCATTATTTGTTTTTAATTGTGCAGTTTAATGCACAGAATTTCTAAAAAGTATGTTGTAGACTGCATGTAAACTTGCAGACTTTTTCGGTCACATCCATGACGCATGCTTATTTTCCTCATTTAAAGTATAAAAAATGTTTACATATTGATATTTTTCTGATACCTAATCTTGGTGGTGAGTTATTTTGGAAAATATAAACAGATGTTTACATATTATCAGGGCTTTACATTAACACCCGCCAACTCGCCAAATGCGGGTAGATTTCAGTCATGGCGAGTTAGACAGACACTCTCACTAGCCACTTTGGCTGGTTGAAGATCATTATTTTAAAGGCAGGGTTCGACAATAAAGATGGCCCAATATATGTGCAAATGACATCTTAGAATCGAGAAGCAGCATGACCGACAAAAATAGCGTTCGCACGAGAAAAGGAAAGCAGGTGAATACCGAATAACAGGATGATCACTCGCGCGCACAGGTGATGTGATGCGCACTGCTGTTTTAAAAGGCATGTGCGTTCCCGTTTCCTGGCGCGAAGCAACGAGATAAAGCAACCGTGCCTAGAGGAAATGCAACTGCTGCGTTTAGTTTGCTTTCAAATAGAATGGACAAAAAGTGGTCATCTATGGTCATAAGCTGTGGGTCATGACCGAAAGGACAAGATCGCGGATACAAGCAGAAATGAGTTTCCTTCGAAGGGTGGCAGGGCGCACTCTTATAGAAAGGGTGAGGAGCTCTGACACTCGGGAGGAGCTCGGAGTAGAGCCGCTGCTCCTCCACATCGAGAGAAGTCAGCTGAGGTGGCTCGGGCATCTGTTTCGGAGGCTTCCTGGACGCCTACCTAGGGAGGTGCTCCAGGCATGTCCCACCGGGAGGAGGCCTCGGGGATGACGCAGGACACACTGGATGGACTATGTCTTCTGGGAACGCCTCAGGATCTCCCCCGAGGAGCTGGAGGATGTGTCTGGGGAGAGGGAAGTCTAGGGTTCTCTCCTAAGACTTCTACCCCCGCGACCCGGCCCCGGAAAAGCGCCAGAAAATTAATGAATGAATGAAAGAATGAACAAAAAGTGATGCTCATGCACACACAGTCCTGCTGCTTCCAAAAGCTCTGGATAATTTTAAAATATGTCTTTTTGGAAGCAAAACCGGTTGCGGTTTTGTTTAAACTATTCTTTCAACAGAACAGATTATGAGCCTAACGTTACCCATGTGCACGTAATCATCCTTTATTATTACACAGTGTTTTTCAACTGTTTCTTTTGCTTACAGTTATTTTTGTTAATATGGTTTAACTATCATTTTTACAATAACATTGCGTTAATAGGAGACTAACTCCCCATGTGTAGTTAACTAGTGATCTGAGAGACCTTTAACCTGGACAGACTAGGCTACTGTGCCTAGTTTTAGATACATGGCAATAATAATTCTTTTTAAATGTATTAGTTTTTTTAAGAAAGGTTTTGTTGAATAAAAAGAGCATGTATACGGCTATATTTTGCATGTTTTGACATCATTTTTAACATTTGTGGCTATAAAATAATTATTTATTTATTTTTGATGTGGTCAAAGATAAATTTGGTAAATCCTCAGTGTTGAGCTCTGCAAAGTCCTGTGAAATAAAAACGAATTGCAATGCGACACTGTGAAACCACAGCCCATTTGCTTATGCACATTGAGCAGGGTCATACACACAAAAAAGGGAAATGGATGAGGAGGCATGTGGACATAACACAAAGTCTAAATTAAGTCATTTTAGCATGCCAAAGATGCATATAAAATATATATTTCCCAAAAACAAAATTGTGGCTAGTGAAAATAGCAAGTGGCTAGTAATGTTGGAAAACTACTAGCCACAGTGGCTGGTAAACAAAAAAGTTAATGTCAAGCCCTGCATATAATGTTAAAGGGCACCTAGGTTACCCCTTTTTCCTGATTTAATATAAGACTTTTGTGTCCCCAGAATGTGTCTGTAAAGTTTCAGCTCAAAACACACATCAGATTAATTATTATAGCTTTCACTAGATGGTTTTTATAAGTCTCAATAGATTTTTGCTGTTTTTGTGTACTGTGCCTTTAAGGCTAGTCCTCCCCGCCCATCGTTTCCACGTGCCTGCCGCGCGTGCCTCAGTCTCCGTCCTCGGCTGCCTCAGACAACAGACAGACATGAAGGAAGCAGATCTCACGTAACATTTGTGACAAAAACTACAGTAAAAGCTTTATCAATGATTATTTGGTGCATTTATTGTATGGAGCTGCAAGATGAGTCACACACGATGTCGTTACAAAGTTCACGCACACACAGACACACACACACAGCGCAGACACACACGCACATACATACAGCGCGCGCGTTTAGCTTTGCACTGTCTTTGCATGCAAATGTGACAGGATACAGGTTAATCTCCACTGCTGTATGGATATCTGTTACGATAATGTACAAAATAAACCTGATTTAACGTCCACAAACCGGGATTGAAGCTTCTTTTATTATTGTTGACACGCGGCTGTGCTGATGAAGTAAAGCTGAAGTAAATCTCTGTAATTCATTACACACATGCACTGTTTTAAAACATTTTAAACTTGTAAAACTCACTTTTGATCACATTTGATGATGATTGATGATCCTAAACTGAACAGACCTTTTATTTAGGGTTGATTTGCGCACGTCCTGTCTTGTGGATATGAAACGTTACTACGGAGACATGTTAATACGCAGCTGTCAATCAATATTGGTGGGCGGGGGGACCGCACTCCTACGTCAAGTTGCGGTCGGTCTCAAAACGACTCCAATTGGTCCACCGTTTTTATGTTGTTAAATTGAAAAAAAAGGACTGAGTGTGTTTATATCAGCCCAATATGACGCTCTATACACTATACTAACACATATGTCTGTCCAAACAGCTTGAAAAGTAGATTTTCACCATAGGTGCTTTCTCTGTGAATTTGTTTTTACTTCAGATCACATCCAAAATGCTGGAATTGCTCAAATATTTTAAAAAACTAACCAAAAAAACATAACAAAACTGAAGGTTTAATTTTCTTAACTCACATTTTAGGTCATATATCAAATTATGTCATTTGAGACCAATAAAGCCCCCTAGAGGTTCAGCGGCACTATATTTTAATACTGCCACCTTTTATAAAAAGATTAGAAATATGGGAGAAATACCGAAAAAATGTTTAAAAGGGCATAATAGTGGGATAAAGTGATAAAATACAGGAGAATGCAGTGAAAGACATGAGGGATTACAGTTATATTCTAGATAGGTACAGAACAATTTAGCTAACATGTATAATATTTAGTAACTGAAATGTTGTGGGTGAAACAATATTGGTGTATATATGATGGGATTATAAACAAACATTTATAATATTTAGCTAATGAAATATATGAAACGAGTGCTTTATATTATAAAATACTTTAGGAAATGTTACAAAAAATATGTGAAATTATGTATGTGCTGTTGTTGTTCATTAATACCACCAGTAGCTAATGTTGTACAATTAGGACATTATGTCACTATCTGTGTCCTATTTTGTAGTGTAGAACCAAGGTCCTTACTACCCTTACCTGTGGGTGTATTTCTGAACACGACAAGATGATTCATTCACGATCCCAGAAGCTATTGCTGATTGAAACCATTCGCGCGCTTGGCATACTGACCAACTCTGTTGTTGACGTTCAGTTTGAAAATGGCGCCTTTGGTCGGTGTGTCAAGTGCTCTGCGTCACGTGCTAGGATATCAATAGATTATTGGTCAACGATTGCTTAACAAGGCTTAATCGTATTTATTCTGATCATTTTAACTGTCTAATCGTGTGGACTATGTGATACCTTTATTTGACGTTTGCATGTAATATCACTTAACCACTTTACAAAAATGATACTGCGTTGGTACAAGGTGACCAGCAGGTGGCGCAAATAGACCAGTCAAAGTGTGAAATATTCCTGAGACGGGCAACATGTTTTCATACACCACATCAACGAAAACTAATATAGGTAATTATATTTGTTCGTACATATGTACAGCTTGAACATACTGCTGTTTATTAATTATTAGGATTTATGTTATTGAATGACATATGTCAAATAATAGCAAGTTTTTTTTACCGCTTTGTAAATTAAATAAACTTATGAGATATTTTCGGGGATATTTGAGTTAATCAACCCTCTGGATAAGAAAAAATAATAATAATACCAGAAATACATTTGAATAGGTTTATTAAAGGCTTATTAAAACCAGAAAGTATAAAGCAAATAGCAACATATTTTTAAATGAACCAAACTGTAAGTAGGCGGCGAGGCCAAAGGGTTTATTTACCTGAAACAATTCAGATAAATTAACTAATACATAAAATTAGACAGCCTTGGTACAGCAACAATGTACCTTGATTATTACACAGGAATGAGAGCATAGTTCAGGCATATCATCCTAGAAAATATCAACTTTTCATTTTCCAACAAATCTTGCAATCAATGTATCTACAGAAGTGTCAAGCTTTAAATTGGAAAATTAAAAAAAATGACATTTTTTGATTATCATAAATTATGCTAGAACACCTCTAGCTGAGGACATCTGCTGGTCAAATGAATGTAAAAGCAAAGCAACATCAACAAAAGGATGATCCGCTTAAGAAAATTAACCATGTTTTTTAATATACTAAAATTGTTTAAACCATTATTTGATTCACTGCAAGACCCTGGTTAATTTGTGGTTACAATAGTTGGCCAAAAAATGTTTTTGCAACACTAACCATAGTTTAACCATGGTATTTCTTGTAAAATCTAATTAAGTAAATAAATAAATACAACAAAGTGTTACAAAAATTGTACTATATTACTGTTTAGTATCACTAGTAAGGTTTTGCTCTCATAACTGTTTTGCTCTTGATAATAAACTGTTGAAAAAATGAATGTAAGTTTGTTTAGTCTCTGTTGACTAATGAAGATCTGCTGCTGATTTCCCATTTAATGGCAGATTCTCATATTCACAAGAGCTCATCTGGTGAGCAGCAGGGCTGGGATGGACAGTCTAAGAGGAAAACACAATTTATGGCCGGACTTGGATAAATAAAATTAATATGCATATGTGATTTTTGATAATTCACTTACAGTGAGTGTGTTGTACAGGTCAGGTGATCTGGACTGGAGGTCAAGACCTGTATATGTGTTTGCACTGACACCATCATTCTACAGGGAAACAAAGAGAGTAAATAAAGGACAATAAAGGCTCATTTTATTGATTTTAGTTTGTGGTTTGTTTATCATGTCACCTCATAATTGTTTGGAGATGATCTTCTGTTCATTCTTTTCCTTCGGCTGTCAAAAAAGCAAATGATAGTCATCTGATTGTATTGTAAATTGCCCTCCCTCTGCTTTAAGTGCAACATTTGGTGAAGGGGTTTCAGTGGCTGAATGAACATATGAGCTATTTTGTCCAGGGCTAAATGCCCCTGGTAGGGTCTCCCAACCGTGCTGAAAAATCCAGCTTAAACCAGCCAAAGCTGGTTGGCTGGTTTTAGCTGGTCGACCAGCCTGGTTTTAGAGGGGTTTTAGGCCATTTCCAGGCTGGTCTTAGCTGGAGTTGACTAGCTAAAACCAGCTATGTCCAGCTTAAACCAGACTGGTCAAGCTGGTTTTAGCTGGTTAAAGCTGGTCATTTTCCAGCCTGACCAGCTAATACCAGGCTGTAAATGGCTGGAATCCAGCCTGGAAATGGCCAAAACCTGTCTAAAACCATGCTGGTCGACCTGGTAAAACCAGCCAACCAGCTTAGGCTGGTTTAAGCTGTTTTTTTCAGCAGGAAAGGCAAAAGGTCCAAGGTGACTGATCAGACTAAGTTTGGTTCAAAAATGAGTTATGAGTAAAGTAAAATTAAGGACAGAGACATTCTCTAGTAAAGCACAAACAGGGCCTAGCCCAAAAGCTTGAGCTTGAGCAGGAGGTTGAACATTACCAACTAGAAACAGTTGGGCTCACCTCCAAGCATAGTTTGACCTCTGGAAATGAAAGCTTTAGCGAATGTTCTACTAGGAAGACCCTTATGCCACGTCACTCATAATAGTTATCCTGTCAGCTTATAACAATATAATCCATCTAAATAATCAGTTTCACTGTACTCAGGTGACATAGCAGAAGTTCCCCTCAATCCTCCCCATCACCACCAGGTTGGCCTGGTCTCCACTTGGGGGTTGGCTCTTCATCTTCAGGCAGGATCTACCAGCTTCTACATCATCGACTTACACCGCAATACTTTATGAAAAGACAGTAATTGTAAAAAACGTACATTTATCAAAACAATTCACAATAAATGCTATCTGCCTCCTAAGTCTTTTAATAGAACTCAACTTCTTGAGAAGGGCTCTTCCCTCTTGATCATTGTAAGCGAAGGGAAGCAGGTCTAGGCTTGCTTTTAGTTCCTCAGCTCAGCCTCCATGTGTTGGAGTTTTCCCTGATGATGGAGAGAGTTGTCTCCCTGTGCCCATGGGCTGAGGCACTGCTGTTCGTGCTTATGCGCCAAACAGCAGTGCAGAGTACCTGACCTTCTTAGAGTAAGAGGAGGGGCAGAGCTGACAACTGATCACCACCTGCTGGTGAGTTGGGTCCACTGACAGAGGAGAAGACCGAACAGACCTGACAGGCCTAAATGTATTTTGAGGGTCTGCTGGGAACGTCTGGCTTAACCACATCTCAGAGGGATTTTCAACTATCACCTCTGGATGAATTTTGACCAGATCCAGAGGGAGGCTGGAGACATTGAGACAGAGTAGTCTGTGTTCTCCAACTTTATTGTGAATGCGGTTGCAAGGAGCTGTGGCTGTAAGTCCTCTGGTGCCTGTTGTGATACACAAACCCGGTTGTGTACACCAGAGATGCCGTAAGGAAAGCCTGGTTGTGAGACTCTCGAGGCAGCTAATGGGTTAAAACAGGCCAAGCATGCTGCAGCCCGGGTGGTTGCAGAAGGAAAAAGTCGGGGTTGGGAGGGGTTTGGGAGACCATGGAAGAGGATTATCACTCAGCCTCATACCCTATCTAGGACCAGCTCTATAGCCTATCTAGGCTGATCAAGGGTTTGTGGGAGTTCACCTGTCCAGTCTATATGTGTTTTGTGGGTTTGGAAAAGGCATTTGACCTTGTCTCTTTTGATATTTTATGCAGGTGCTTGGTAGTAAGGGTATAGTATGAGATGCTCTGTTATGGGATGTCTAATCTCAGTATGGCCAGAGCAGGATAAGTCACACATGTCCAGTACATGTTAAACTCAGGCCTGTCCTTTATCACTGGTTCTGTTAATTATGTTTGTGGACATAATTTATAGGTGCACCCTTTGGTCAGAGGGATCTAGTTTAGGGACCACAGGATTTCATCTCTGCTATTTGCAAATGATGTTGTCCAGTTGGCTTAATCTGAGCTAGAACTTCAGCACATATTGGGGCAATTTGTTGCTAATTGTGACACGACAGTGGTGAGAATCAGCACCCCCAAGGCCATGGTGCTCAAACTGAAAATGTTGGCAGGTTGGAGGAAATTCATTGGCCCAGGTGTCTAGGGGGTTTGTTCATGAGTGAGGGAAGGCTGTAACCTGACATTGGGAGACGGCAGCAACATCAATGTGGTCAATTTACTGGTTTGTTGTGTCTCTTGATTTACAGGTCAGTCTGCATTCCTACCTATGGTCATGAGCATTGGTCATGATTAAAAGGACAAGATCTCGAATACAAGTAGCTGAAATAAGTTTCCTTTACAGACTGGCAGGGTGCACCCTCAGAGAGTGAGGAATTCTGTCACCTGGGAGGAGCTCGGAGTAGATCCGTTGCTCCTCCATGTTGAGAGAAGCCTGTTGAGGTGGCTCAGGCAACTTTTCTAGGCACGGGTTCCAGGCTTGTCCCACAGGGAGGAGGTCCCGGGGGCAAGACCCAGGATATGCTGCATGAACTACTGTATGTCTGCTTGCCTGAAAAGCCTTGGGATCCTCCGAAAGGAGCTGGAAGAAGTGTCTGGGTAGCAGGAATTCTTAGTTTCCCTGCTGAGACTGATCATTGTGCATTAGTTTGACAGTCAATATTACGTATATGCTGCTTATTTTGCTTACATTATAAATAGTATGATGATGATAATAATGATGATGATGAATAATCCTCCAGATGTTGCTGTGATCACACTTGTATTAGTACTTTGATGAACTAAAAGATGAAGAAGATCATTATTAACTCCCCAGGCTGATGAAGTTACAAAAGTGTCACGACAAAAGATTCACAAACTTGTGTGACAGCATCTGAAATAAGATCTTTAGAATACAAATTGAACAGTCATTAACTCACGCTTGACATCTAAAGTCACAGGATCAGAGTATTTCCCTCCATGTTCATTTCTGGCTCTACACTTGTATTCTCCACTGTCATCAGAGCTGACATTTGAGATGCTGAAGATTCTATCAGATCCTACAAATGTTTCTCCTTTAAACCAGCTGATTTCTGCAGGAGGGTTTGAGTCGCTGCTGCAGCTCAGAGTCACTGAATCTCCAGACATTATTACAGCAGATCCACTGATGGACACTGAGACGCTCTTGGGTGGATCTAACACAGAAGAATGTTGATATAATTAGCAACAATAAAAAAATTGTCATCACAGACTATGTTTTATTATTTAATGTTAGAGTTGTTATTGCTAACTCACACATGACATCTAAAGTCACAGGATCCGAGTATTTTTCTCCAAGTTGATTGATGGCTCTACACTTGTATTTCCCACTACCACCAGAGCTGATCTTTGAGATTTTGAAGATTCTTCCACGTTTAATATGTTTTTTCCCTTTATACCAGTTGATTTGTGCAGGAGGGTTTGAGTCGCTGCTGCAGTTCAGACTCACTGAATCTCCAGACATTATTACAGCAGATCCACTGATGGAGATCACAGGAATATCTGGAGCATCTGCAAGTAAAACATGCAAAAACAAAGTTGTAAAAATAAATACAAAGATAAGTTTAAAAATGCACTTGTATGCATGCTACTAAAATTATTATGGACTTAATATCTAACTGTAAACATTGGATATATAACTGAACAGGTACAGTTTTTTTGTGATGAACTCAATTAATCAACCCAGGCTCATTCTAAGAGCGTAGTGCCGTGGACGTTTCTGGAGACCGCAAAATACAACCCGGGAGGTACGTATTTTTGCAGTTTTTGTTTTTGCGAATCCGCGAGAGGCCGCTGTGTGCGCTTTTCATGTCCCAAATTTCTCACGCGAGTGCCGTTCGTGCCTGCTGTTCTCGCGTAAACCCACCACATGTCGACTGACTGTCTGTCTGACTGGTCGGCCAACCAATCCAATTGACTAACCCACCCTCCTCCTTCCCTAAACCCAACCAATTTTATCGATTGACCCGCCCACCCACTTACTAAACCCAACCAAATGGTTTACAAAAGCTGTCCAGAAAAAGAAAAGCCCTCGTCTGATTTAAACCACATTTTTCGGATTTTACTACATTCTCACCCTGTTATTCACTTGTTCATTTTATTTTTTGAATTCTGTTTTTGTCTTACCTGATTTCTGGAACCGCTCTTCCCCGGACTCGAACCCCATCGTCGTCAACTCCTTTCAAGTCCGCCTACGTACACGACAAGCTAATGGGACAAACTGGTTGTGGCGGGAAAGCCCTTTACATGGAGGTAAGTGGTCAGCTGGTAGGCACGAAAAGGAACAGCGTCATACCGCCCCGTAGCGTTCGTTTAAAAAAATAAAACAAAAAAGAACTGAAGCCATACGTACCACTGGCTACATAATTTGCGGCCTTCAAAAACTTCCACGGGACTATGTTTTCAGAATGAGCCTGTGTTGCAATTAATACCACAAAAGTTCCACTATAATATGCAGTGGTGGAAAGAGTACCAAAAATTTGTACTCAATTACAAGTACTGTTACATTGCTGAAATTATACTCAATTACAAGTAAAAGTAATGGTGTTAAAAAGTACTTAAGTAAAAGTACAAATTACTCTTCATAAAAACTACCCAAGTAGTTATTACTGAGTACAAATTACTTTTTTAGCTGTTGGTATTGGTGGAATTATCCATAATTGCTGAATCAGACAAGATCCAGGCAATAAAACACATTTTACAAAACACATTTAACTATACTAGAAGCACTTTTGAAACCGTGTAAACAGCATTAACTGGTCAGGTGTGAATCAAAACCGGAGCACCCAAAGGAAACCCACGCCAACATGGGGAGAACATGCAAACTCCACACAGTAATGCTAACTGACTCAGCCGGGGCTTGAACCAAAAACCTCACAAAAATTAAGTTGTAGCCGGCAGCTAGCTCTCTGCAACTCTCACATGGTTGCCCACTGAAGCTAAGCAGGGCTGCGCCCGGTCAGTACCTGGATGGGTGACCACATGGGAAAGCTAGGTTGCTGCCGGAAGTGGTGTTAGTGGGGCTAGCAGGGGGGTGCCCAACCTGCGGTCTGTGTGGGTACTAATACTCCAGTATAGTGACGGGGACTCTATACTGTTCAGAGAGTGCCATTGAGGGTCATTAAAAATCCCAGGATGTCCTTCGAAAAAGAGTAGGGGTTTAACCCCGGCATCCTGGCCAAATCTGCCCACTGGCCTCTGTCCATCATGGCCTCCTAACCATCCCCATATCATAATTGGCTTAATCACTCTGTCTCCTCTCCACCAATCAGTTGGTGTGTAGTGTGCGCTCGCGTCATCCAGGTGGATGCTGCACACTGGTGGTGGATGAAGAGACCCCCCCCCCCCATGTGTAAAGCGCTTTGAGTGCCCAGAAAAGTGCTATATAAATGTAAGGAATTATTATAAAGCTGTAAGTCTTCTTTTTGCAACTTTATAGACAGTATTAACTTAATACACTCTGTATTACAACGATGATGGATTTACATGTTCTTGTAATAATTATCAATAAATATCAATAGCGCGCTGCGATTATTTTACAAAAGCAATGTTTTGCTATTGTGAGTATAAAGACAACAGAAATATACACAAATAAAAATAGACTCTTTATAATTTCAAATGATGCCTCTCTTAACTGTACGATCAATAGGCCATTTTATTAGAAAAAACACTTACAAGTTATGGAGAAACTTTGCTAATTACCTAATCGCGCAAACGAATGGTCAGAAACCACAGAACAACACTGTCTGGTACCTTAACATATTAATAAATAAATTAAATAAAGTGAAGTTATATGTCTTCTTACCATAATGTGTTTTTTTTTAATTAGAAACTGAAGTCTTGTAACAGGGTTTCTGCAGAAATCATAATGTCAAATTTAAGACTTTTTAAGACCTTTTTAAGACCCTTAAGTATTAAATTTAAGACCAATATCACAATACCAAAAGCATGCAAGAGAAAATGCGAAATCACAAAATTTGTGGTAAAATACATTATTTAAATTGAACAGTACTGAAGAAAGGTTAGATGCACCATTGAACTACAGGAAAAAACAAACAAACATCTTAAGGCTGATTTATACTTTCGCCTGGCGCCGCATTGCACACCTCCGCTGACTGTGCGCGCACATCACGAAATGAACAAGGCTTTTACACTTGACACATTCGCTGTTGTGATATTCTTTCAAACGACAGGGTCCAGTCAAAAGAAACCCACCGTAAAGTCAGATGGATAAACAGAGAAGTAGAACTATGTAAGATAGCTAAACCTCTCCAGAATGTCAGATCCTGAGAGCTGATATGGAATATCATGAAATGCAATAAAACAACAAACGTTCTGGTCTGAGAAAGAAGATAAAGAAACCAGCTGTTCAACTGCACTATTCAAATCACTGTTGACAATCCAAACGCAACACAGGGCTACACCTCACCAGGGGGTAATGCAAGAAAGTTCACCCTTCTCATTTTACCTCAAGCCCCCTTCTTGACCTTTAAGCTACCTTTCTCCATCAGAGCACATTCCACATAAAATGCTCAAGGTTTTAATATGGTGTATCTTGTAGCACTGTATTAATGTTTGGTCTCATGTTAAATGTCTCTGTGTGATTGGTAAAGTGGTCTTAGTTCCACTATAATATTTCATTTGTATATGTTGATTTGGTGACTTTGATAAAATCTCTGCCAGATGCTCCCCCCTCTAGTGATGATTAACATCTTAAATTCACCAGGCAGGGGTCTCTGTGACGCCTCTATTGTCTTGAATTGATGGCTGTTTGTTCTGAGTTGAGTATATAAGGTAGAGATGTGATATGGGTCATTGGAATCTTGTAGCTAAGACCCTGTTGCAGCAACTCTGAGACTTATGCTGCAATGTGTTTCTCTGATCAGGTTTGCATCTCTAACTCTTGGATTTATCCTTGAGTAATGGATGTTATATTGTTACAGTATCCTCTCTGAATTGGCTTTATGTTTGTTTTATTATATAATTGGCATTATACAATTTTACCTGATGAATAAAATGTTAAGTTTTGACTCATTCTGAATTCTCCTGAAATCTTTTATATCCAGTAGATTAAGTGGAGTCTTGCGCTACCTTTATGTTGCAAGGCTTACATGCATTTAACCTTCGACCATGCTGTTAGTTTCGTTATTGAGCTAAGAGATGGACTTTTACAACTACGTCATATCATTAATATTGTTCAAGATTTTAAAACTTAAACAGTGGGTAGCGCTCTCGCCTCACAGCAAGAAGGTCACTGGTTTGAGACTCGGCGGTGCTGTGTGGAGTTTGCATGTTCTCCCTGCGTTTGCGTGGGTTTCCTTCGGGTGCTCCGGTTGGTTTCCACCATAAGTCCAAAAACATGCACTTTAGGTGAATTGGGTAACCTAAATTGTCCGTAGTATATGTGTGTGAATGAGAATGTATAGGTGTTTCCCAGTGACGGGTTGCAGCTGGAAGAGCATCGACTGCGTAAAACATATGCTGGCGGTTCATTCCGCTGTGGCGACCCCAGATTAATTATGGGACTAAACCGAAAAGAAAATGAATGAATGATTTTAAAGTTTTATAACCATTCAAGATTATTTAAATCAAAATTTGATGCATCACTTGCTTTTGTTCATATCTTGGACAGATTTATTGAAGTTAAATATCAATGACAAGAGAAAATGGGTTGCTCTACAATTATATTTTTTATTATGGCAAAAAACTTTTTTAGTTTTGTTTTGCCCACTTAACAATTCACACATTTACTGTCTGGCTAGTTTCTGTCCTCTACTTATAAGCTGAAAAGGCAATAATTGTCCAATAATGCTGTCCATTATCACCAATAAAGCCTCGAAATTGGGCATCGGTATACTGTAAACTGATAGGTTCAAATATTATTTTCCAGTTATCAAAGACATAATTTGTTACTTAATTTTAGTTTGTAGCTATTAAATTGTTGTAACTTCAAATTTTTACATCAGTGTAAAACCTAGAAATGGTGGAACAACATATTCTGTAATATTAAAACCACATCGGTCTCCACTTTTGCCATGGCATCTTTTTTTTGTTTTAACAAACTTATCCCTCAGGATTTTCCAAACTTTTTAACAAAACATTTTCCTCCTTTCCATGGCTGTTGCAATTTCTAGCCAAGAATTATTGTTCATCTGGTTATCTCTATGATGATCACGCATGGTCGGATCGTTAAGATGTCTGTACAGTTGTACTGTTTCAGACAAAATCTCTTCAAAGTGATTCATATTCAACTCAAATCAAAGGCGGCGCTGCGCGAACTGTTCACCCGAAATCATGTCGCGTGCACCCAAAGCGAACCTCCGCAAACACAGAGATGAAGTCACATTCGCCGCGCATGAGTTCAATCACAGAAAGCTGATTGGCTATTGCATGTTGGTTTTATTTGTAGTTGTAATACTGCAAATTACATTAGAACTAGTGAAATAAAGAACTACAACACAACGAAAACCAAGCAACAGCAACAAAAAAAATTAAATGAGCATCAACCAGGCTTTAGATGTAGCGTTACATGGACATAAAAAAAGGCCTGTGCAAAAATATTTAAGACTTAGAACTGCAAATTTAAGACTTTTTTAAGGCCTAAAATTTAGATTTAATTTTTTTTACTTTTTAAGACCCCGCGGTAACCCTGTATTAGCCGGATGGCACAGCAGAGGGCTGGGTTTATCCACTTATTTTATGCGCTTTTTGAATATCCACATAAAAAAAACGGTTGATGGAAACGCCATGATGCACATATATTTTTAAAATTAAATTCAATTCACCTTTATTTCTACAGCGCTTTTACAATGTGGATTGTGTCAAAAGAAGATTATACTAAATTGAAACAGTGTCAGTTCAGTTTTCAAAATGTGTGCGAATGTGTGTGAATGGACAAACCAGCAGCCTGAGCACATTGTGAAACATCTAAAGTGTTGTTTTGCACATTCTAAAATGCCTTAACCATTTCAGTATTAGTATTATTAAAATATTAATTACCTTCAGAATTGTCAAAAGCGTCTGCACTCCCGTGTCTTATGCGTTCACTGCGTGTCAGGATTGCCTTCTGAGGAGCAAGTCGTTTTTTAAATGAAGATAATATATTCACGCAGCTTCTCCTACCACAGTAAGTTCCGTTTTTACTGTTGATATTTGTCGCCAGTTAATCAGGAAGTGGTGATGTTGTTCTCTTTGACTTGTACACTCTCAGAAATAAAGGTACGAGAGCTGTCACTGGAGTGGTACCTTTTCAAAAGGTACACATTTGTACTTGAAGGGATTATATTGGTACTTCAGAAGTATTTATTAGTACCTACAAATTTTAAAAGGAACACTTTTGTACTTTTTATGTACCAATATGCACCCTTGAGGTATTAATATGGACCTTTTAGGTACAAATTTGTACCTTTTGAAAAAGAACCACCCCAGTGACAGCTCTCATACTTTTATTTCTGAGAGTGTAGGACGTAAACGCTGCTTTATTCGCACGTCTTTTATGCGATATTTCAGTTTAGGGCATACATATAATTAGCATTTTTAGATGATAACACAGCCGTTCACACTGCATAAGCACAGCTGTCTCTTTCTTCCCTATGTACCTGTAGGTGAACAGCTCCTCCCGGTGTGGCCATGGGCATTCATCCTCTGCTATTTCTTTCTCATTTCTGCGTTCTTCAGATTCATTATTGCCCTCTTGATTCTTCATATGTCAATCGCTAACTTTGTGACTGTATGATGACGGTCAGCTCACGTAAATCTGCAGTAGCCTGAACTTCAAATAATGTACCAGGCTTTTCATTGGTCTGTTAAGATGAGATTTTTTTATTGGCTACCGAAGTTCGTGGTTGAAATTTTAATTAAATTACAGTACTCTGTAACGAATTGTGATTTTAAAAGTAACTTACTCAGCTTAATTTGTACTCAAGTACAAGTAAAATTACAGACTTAAAATTATACTCATGAAAGTACAAATACCCCAAAAATTTACTTAATTACAGTAACGTGAGTAAATGTAATTCGTTACCTCCACCACTGCTAATAAGGCTGCATTTCAGCTCTACTGTGATTTGTGACATACAGCCATATTGCAGTGCTGTGAATGTCAAACTCAGATCCCCTCAGATCCTGTGCTACATATGTGGATATTATATCTATATGTTATATTACTCACATGTGGATAAATATGAGCAATTTAAGCAACACAATTGTAAAATGCATTTTAAATTCACACACATAGAGGGCTAGAAAGTATTTCTTAAGGCTACAATTACACAACATCTTTCATACCATATTGTGACACTATTGCAAAAGTGAGTACGTTAAGATATATGGATCAAACACTATTATTTCTATTGTAAGTCTGAA
Source organism: Danio tinwini (assembly GCA_903798205.1). Classification (NCBI taxonomy): domain Eukaryota; kingdom Metazoa; phylum Chordata; class Actinopteri; order Cypriniformes; family Danionidae; genus Danio; species Danio tinwini. The sequence goes on from CAIGQZ010032382.1 coordinate 4,095,067, forward strand.
TGCTTTCATAAGATAAATACTAACTGTTTAAAAAAAAAGGATGAAAACTTACATGTGACATCGAGATAAACAACAGGAGAGATGTAATTGTGTTCCCGCACACCACAGCTATAGTAGCCTGCATGTCCTCTACTGATTAAACTGTAGACAAGATCATTTTGAAAACTGCCTTCAGTCAATATCTGTGAGTTTCTGTACCAGATGAATGTTGGTGTGTCAGTCAGTTCACAGCTGCTTTTACATGTCAGACGGACTGAATTTCCCTCTGTCACTCTCTCAGGAGACTCCAGCTGAAGATCTGAACACAACACACACATTATATCTAGTGCTGCTCTCATACACTGATTATTATTCTACATAATGACCACAAGAAGAGAGAAACTGAAGGAAAGTCACCTGTGACAGAGAGATGCACTCCTGGA
>CAIGQZ010032382.1:4111110-4121829 GCA_903798205.1 Danio tinwini
CTTGCCTTCAAGCCTGCATCTGTTTCTGTGTCTAAGATCCTTAACACTGTGAGCGTCCACCAAACACACATCCTATTTCCTATGCCCCTATATTGTGATGCATATGTCTCTAAAACCCGACAGGTGGACATCTCTATATAAAAAAAACACAAACATAAAGATGCATATACCAATAATAACAACAATAAACAAATGTAATTTGTCATAAATGAGGCCACAACAGAGCCAGATTCACCAAAGCCCTCTACACATGAATGTTTAAGTTTTTGTTCATATTTAAAGATATTTGTGAGCTGCTATGCATGTGTAATAAGCAGAGTGTATGCTCGTTTTGGACCCGCATAAGACACATAACACTAATGGACTCTTTAAAAACTTTATTTCCAATGTATCTACTTTGAAGAGCGTTTACTGCATTTATTCATTCAGCTTTTTGCATTGCATAAAAGAGAGAAGAGATGTCTTTTGAATGTCAGACATTTTCTGAGAAAAATTGCTTGGTAGTGGGTTTGTGTCCATCGACATGTTAGAAGTTGAAAGAGTTTAATCTGTGCTTTACCTTAGAGTAGTGTATTGTTTATTGCTAAAAAATAAATGAAAGAGAAACACATTAATAAAGATTGTATTTATTTATTTACGGCTGGTGGTATAACCGAAGACTGATACTGAGGATCTATTTCTTTATTATGTTGAATAGACCTGGTGATCAACCACTTCTTGACAGATTCTCATATTCTGAACAGCCCGATTGGTGAACAGCAGGTCTGGGATGGACAGCCTATGTAAAATACAATACATTTATCATTTATTATCAGCCTTCTGATTGCACAAACACTTTAGCACACATCTGAGATATCACTTACATTGAGCATGTTGTACTGGTCTGGACATCTGGAGTTGGGGTCAAGAGCTGCGTATCTGTTTATACCGGGACAATTGTTCTGCAGGGAAACACAGAAAATATAGTTAAATATAGTACAGTTAGAGATATGACAAAAGAAGGTAAATTTGGCTCAATAATGGGCAAAAAAAGCAAACAGGCTTATAAAAGTGAAGGTAACTTGATCTGACGCATGCACACTCGTGGATTGCATAAATGACTTGACAGCTGGAAGCAAGAAATAGCAAAAAGGACATTACAAGAAGTTTTCAGTTGGTTTTCCATGGTAAATATCCACGTAAGTAATTCTATACAGGTTATGTAGTACTGGTGATGGGCACTGGTGGGCGATAGGTGTGCTTTATGGCAAAGGGAGAAGCATAAGGATGCTTGGTAACATAGTTTGTAATGAACTAGTAATGCATAGATTGTTGTTTGCACTGAGTCACTAAAAGTGAAAAAACTGACAGAGGAGCTGGGATAGGTGAAGACCCGGGTGAAGAAGAAGAGATGAAGGTGTGGGCTGCGTTCCAGTCCACTTTTAGTCACACACTTTAAAACTTCCCCTACCTTGTTCCCTTGGGACAATCCCCAATGCCATTTTGAAGTCTGATCATCAAGTGAATGAGGGAAGCTTACATGGACATACACTTGATCCCTCGATTTTGACACCACTCACCTGGAGGGGGATTTGAGGATTATGTTGGAGCCATAATGGAAAACCACTAAGGTGAACCCGGATAGACAAGGGAGTCTAGTAGAGCCTGTAGGTTTACTGGGTCATTAGGGAAGCATAAAGCCAAAGAGGAGATGATGGGTCAGATAGCCAAGGTGGAGTCTGGGTCTCAAAGCATCAAGGTGGAGCTGGGGGATCTTTAATGTGGAGCTGTCAAACTCAAATCACTAGGTGGAGCTACTGGTAATGAAGTTGAGGAGTTGAAACAAGGCCAGTTGCAGTGGGTGGAGGTGCTGGCTGGTACTGTAAGTGGAGGAGGGATCTGGAGACTGGATGGAACAATGAAAGACAATGGACACTTGTGACCTGTGATGAAGATACTAGGCAGACACTACTGAGTCTATTGTATATATATTGCTCTTAAGCCCTGATCAAATTTGCCCTCCAATGAAGTTCTGGCAGTGTCAGAAGATTTCAGACTTTATACTGCAGTGTGACTTCAGCTATGATGAGTGTCAATCCAAGAACCAATAGAAGTATGAAATCTGATGATGCAATCATCACAACATCTTTAAATTGTTCAATCATCAAATTGTTTATGTTTGCTGTGAGGAATCATTCCAGAACTCAAGTGTTCTTGCATGTCCATGTTTGGCACACCTTCATTGTCATTCAGTCTGACATCATGGCAACTCTTACAATGTGACATGGGAGACATGAACTCTGACAAGCTGTAAATTATTTTGGATTATTATAAATCACACAGTGTGAGCTGGGCTTCATGCAGCAATTCTGTGCCAGGGTTTAAAGATCAAATCCATAAAATTCTAGCTCTACTAACATCTCCACTGGGGCAACCATGGGTGCTTACTCTTGTACTCTTGGATGGACTTCTGTATCTGATGAGTGTCCTTTTGGGCGATGACACTAGTCTTGAGGCAGGATTGAACTGCAGCTCAAAGGTTTTGGTTCTTTAGTGGTGCCATAACTGAATTGACTTGTTTGGGGGTACATGCTTAATCGGGCAGTGCAAAAAGTTAGTGGTGCCTGCTAGGTCCATCTTTGTTGGTATGGCCTTCTGTTACAGTATGGTACAGACAGCAAGATGGAAACATTGGATGTGACAGATGATATGTTTTAAAGAAAAATGATGGTGTCATTAATTTTTCTGCATTTTATTAATGAAGCAACCCTGGCATGCAGTCTGCTCCGTGTTCAAATGTAGATGTTCACAGGTGCCCTTACACTGAATTTCAGTTTGACAGGTCAACAGTGAAATGGCTTGGTTTTATAAATGAAGGCAATGTCCCAGAAAGGGTGGGAAATAATTACTTGTGTGTGAAAGACATTTTTGATGGACTGCCTTCCAAAACCTCGACTAATATAGCAGGTGATAACGGACTGACTGGGTTAGGCGAGGACTTTAACCAATTGGATCTATTTGATTCCAACTTAAATGTGAGCTAGATGGCTGGGCATGATTTTGAAGGCTTGGACCTTATTTTCATGACTATTGATGGCTATAACTGAATTATGAATAGAAAATGATAGTGTACTTGCATTAGGTTTCCTGAGGTAAATCTCAAAATTAAGGAGACCTGTATTTTCTTGACCAGATTCGACAGCTTGTGAGTGGCCTATGTGTGTTTTAAAGTTAAGAGATGGACCCTGATGGGTGGCAGGTGTGGATAATAGCCAATTAATATAGAGGTGCTAAACACGAGGAATACGTTTATACTGTACTTCTTTAAAGAGCCCCTATTACACAATAAAAAGGGCCATATTTCGGTTTTATAGGTCTCCAACAACAGGCTGATAAGCATGCAAGGTCAAAAAATACTTTCATGGTCTTATAATCTGCATTTATTTTTACCTTATTATCCCAGCGACTCCAATATGAATCATTCAGCGATTCATTTGTTCCCAAACCCCTCCTTAGCGTGAAGCTTATTTGCGCTGATTGGACCGATGACAGCCTGTTGCGATTGGTAGACAGCGTTCAGCGCGGGACAGTAAAATGCACAGCGCTGTTTATCAATCCCCCAGGTTGCCAACATTGGTATAGGATCCGATTGCAGCAGACGCCCGAAAAATGCTTCATAGTAAACTTACTAACACCACAGTAAACAGTACCCGGTTCTCAACAGTGTTATTCAGACACCTCAGCGCCGAAAGCAGTGCAGTTAAACACCAGCATATTGCTCTATTCTTAACTATGACACACATTCAGTATTAATCCACACAGCAGCAAAAGCTAAACTATTCTGAACCTTGACCGCTGCACGTGTGCAGAATCAGCTAACGGTGGTCATAGCAACGACAAACGGCAGTGGAACGAGCTCACAAACGCATTTAAATCCGTAAACAAAGCATATGAGAATATAAAGAGTTAACCTGATACAGTACAAGCAGTCACAAGTAACAAAACATGTAGATCATTTCTATTTGCAATCATTGCTGTGGCACCTCTTGCGTGAAGTGTTATATGTTCTCAGGGCTTACCTGTACTCCTTCTCTGTCCTCTGACAAGCTATCTCTGCGGGCTCCCATTGCGCTCACCCTGAGCCTTGGTAAGCCTTTCCAGTGCTGCGCACCAGCCCGAAGCCCAGTGTGCAGCAGCCTGCCTTTGTTTGACTTTGTGCCTAATAAACTCCTTAATTTGCCCGCAACCCTGGTATATTGTCTGTCCCTTACAAAATGGAGGAAGAAACTAATTCATGAGCTGTGTTCCTGTCCAGCTCTGTCCAAGTCCCACACATCAGTCTTTTCTGATCCTTCCTTTAACAAACAGCGAACCGCCCGTTGTAAGTGTGCAGATTTCTGAACCACGCCTTTCCCTCACACTTGCAATAATATCCAGGTAAGCACAGCGTTTTCATGACTCATGACTTCAGGATCTGTTTGTCTTTGCTGCTGTGTTATTGAGCGAGGCCACAGGTTGACATTTTTCTGGGTTAACCCAACCATTATGTTTTGCATCCACGTCACGCTAAAACGGACTAGTTATCAAGACAATTCATTTAAACCACTATGAGTCGACACTTTTTTTTAGATGAATCAATAGTTTTAAACACTGTCCACTTTCAGATTTAAGCCTTAGCTGGATATTACACTTCACTTAGAGTTGTGTTACACACTACATGGAAGGTCATTTTCAAAAAACCATAATAGGGGCTCTTTAATTATCTTACCTCATACTGGTGTATAGCAGATCTTTGATTTATCCTTTTTCTTTGACTGTTACAAATAGGAAACACAAATAAATCATTTAAATGGGTAACACTTTATTTTGATAGTCCATTTGAGTATTAATAGATACTGATCCTCCAACAGACATTTAACTGATTATAAAAACTTCACAAGTGCATGTCAACTTACACTAACCCTAACCCCAACCTAACAGTCTACTTATAATCTAATGAGAATTAGTTGCAATGTAACTTAAATTCAACAAATGGACCATCAAAATAAAGTGACCTTGAAAGTCATTTTTATGTATATAATTTTTTTTTGTTTACACTATAAGTAGAATGATGACGATGATGATGATGATAAATAATCCTCCAGATGCCGCTGCGATCACAAACACCACATATATCCCAGCACCTTGATGAACTGAAGGACGAAGGAGATCATGATTAACTCTCCAGACTGATGAAGTTACAGTAGTGTGATGATAAAAGCTTCACCAGTGACAGTGACGGCGTCTGATCTCTGAGCTCCATGTGGATTGTGAGCCTCACAGTAGAAGCGTCCACTCTGTACTGCACTGAAACTCTGTCCAGATCCAACAGCTGAGCTTTGATTCTCCTTAAACCAGCTGAAGTTCAGAGCAGGAGGGTTTGAGTCACTGATGCACATCAGACTCACTGAATCTCCCTTCATTATTACAGCAGATCCTCTGATAGACACTGAGACACTCCTGGGTGGGTCTAAAAAAAGATAAGAGATATCAGTAACTATCAACATAAAACTTTTATTAAACAATATCTGCCATCATTAACTTACATTGGACATCTAATGTCACAGGATCAGAGTATTTCTCTCCATGTTCATTGATGGCTCTACACTTGTATTCTCCACTGGCATCAGATTTGATCATTAAGATGCTGAAGATACTTCCAGATCTGATATATTGTAATCCTTTATACCAGAATAATTCTGCAGGAGGGTTTGAGTCACTGCTGCAGCTCAGAGTCATGGAATTGCCCTCCATTATTACAGCAGATCCACTAATGGACACTGAGACACTCCAAGGTTTGTCTATTATAGAAAAAAACAGATGTTGTTAACAGCTACTTTACATTAGGTGCCCTTAAATTAATACAGAATGATTTTATTATACTTCACAGATTTTGTCAGTGTGCACACCTACTTTTTAAGTCATTTGGTGCCATGGCCTGGTGTGGGTGAGGTTAAAAGGAGTGAGGATAAACAAACATGGGCAGCTAAACCTCACTCAATTAACTGTAGATGTGAGTGTGTGTTTCTCTTTTGTGCGACCATAAGAGTAAAGCCCATTAATTACAAGGAGTGTCCAATAAAGTTTGTCTTTAAAGAAAGAAACCGCATACCATAAATTAAATGCATACTCACATCTGACATTAAGATAAACAGTAGGAGAGATGTAATCCTGTCCCTGCACACCACAGTTGTATCTGCCTGCATGTCTTCTATTGATTGAACTGTAGACGAGATCCTTTTGAATACTCCCTTTAGTTAATGGCTTTGAGTTTCTGTACCAGATGAATGTTGGTGTGTCAGTCAGTTTACAGCTGCTTTTACATGTCAGACGGACTGAATCTCCCTCTGTCACTCTCTCAGGAGACTCCACTTGAAGATCTGAACACAACACACACATTGGGTCTTATTTATCAAACAAAAGTGCAACAGAAAAGTGGGCATGCGATCATTTGAATGCAAAACTTGGGATTTATCAATATGCATGTTGTGTTTAATAACATGTAAAATATGACAAATTTCAGACACTTTACAGAATAGTTGAAATGAGAACTATAACAAGTCACTCTGAAGAACTGCTGCCACACGTGTGGAACATCTAGCTGTTGTTGGTATCACCCCAGTCAGCTGCTGAAAGCACATGAAAACTACCTGAAAAGTACCTCTTTTGTCTTAACGCGTTTGCTGTTAATCACTACATTAGATTATTATCTTACTGTAATGTGCTTCTGGGTAGTTACTCTTAATAAATTGCTTATATAAAGAAAGTTTTATGAATTGATGGCTCCTTATCCATCTTTATCTAGGCCTTTAAAATGTGAATATTTAAGGGTGTGATAGTCAAATGACGATCATACTATAGGATTATCTGCATACAAATGTTTCAGAATTCACACATGAACCTTGTCGTGATGTTATTTGCACTAGGATCTGCACTCGTTTCTATAATGCACAGAAAAAGTGGGAAACCCCAGGAAAGTCACCTGTGACAGAGAGACTCACTCCTTGAGCTTCAGTAAATGTATTGTAGCATGAAGAAACAAATGTGCAATAGTAGTGTTCTGAATTCTCCTGTGTCACTTCACTGATATGGAGGGAGTAGCAGTTTTCTTGATTTCCCCAAGAGCAATCCCACTGGCTGATTTCAGGGCCTGAAAGTTGCACACCCTTTGACGTGGTCCAGAACACTTGCTCAATCTGATATCCGGTCGGGTAAGAGCAAGTCATACTCACTGTTGAACCCTTTAGTGCACAAATGTGTGGTGATGGTGTGTAATACACATACCAACACTGTCCACAAACCCCAGAAACACGTTAAAAGCATTGGTCAGCCAAAACGATCTGCTCCTAATAATCATAAAATACCATGGGTGGGTTATTTTGGATGACTTTTACGATTATTTAGCCCTGATTGAAGTTGCACTTGATAGCGTAGTTTAAGATTTTTGTAATAACAAAAATATTCAAAAGGGTGTTAATGATTGACAGACCCTCATCTAATGATATTCACTAATAAAGAACAAGTGATTATGTAATCTTTATGAATTCTCCATTGACTCACTGTGTATCATGAGCAGAATCACCAGGGTAAGAGGAGCAGCCATTCGCACTGACATCACTACAAGATCACAAACACACACGTTAGCAGAAAAACTGTTCATCGAGGGTTGTGAATATTTCTCTTTAGTCTCCTTAACAGTATAAATCAGTCTATATGCACATATTAATCAGAATAACCCTTACCGTTTTCTGGTGACTCTGATCTCCAGCAAACGTAAAACTGACGCATTTCTCACAGTAAGAATAGCAAACAGAAAATGCCTCTTCCTCTTTCTTATCCTCAGCCCACACAACAAGAAAACATTGACTAAATGGCCAGTACAACAAGTTAATATAAGTCATAGATTAGTCAAATCTGAAATTATTGTACGGTAGCACAGACAGGTGCACAATTCATGACGCATACTTATTGATCAATCTCAATATGGGTCCTTTAACAAGGACCCTAAACACCACAGTCTTTAAAGTACATTGCTAGTGTGAGTGTGTTTTTTTAAAATTGGGAGCATAAGGTTTATTCTCAACCCCTTAAATGTTATTCCCATCCGGGTCACGGCACCAATTTAAACTGGCATGATAGGACTCCCCACTAACAAGTACGTTAAAGACCAGATTGTTTAGAGTATGTTGCTAGTAGACCTCCTGAGATCAGCGGAATGAGGTTTAGCCTAAGAACTTTAGTTATTCTCACTACCTTAAACCTCACTCCCATCTTGGCACCACATTCTTTAGTGTGCACACCTACCATGCCTACTTATTAGTTACATTTGTGTCATGATCCGGATGGGAGTAACGTTTAAGGGGTTGTGAATAATGGAAGCTGTGCAGATACACCTCAGGCCCCTAATCTTAAAAGACACAATAGCAACTATGAAGAATGTGGTCTTGATTGTTATTGTGCACACTTACCATGCCTACTTATCAGTTACATTGGTGCCATGACCCAAAAGGGAATGAGGTTTAAGGTAGTGAGAACAACTAAAGCTCTTGAGCTAAACCTCACTCTTCTGATCTCAGGAGGTCCATTAGCAACATAACATAGACAATCTGGTATGTAACGTACTTGTTAGTGTGCAGTGCTAACATGCCAGTTACATTGTTGCCATGACCTGTGCAGGAGTGAGGTTTAAGGGTGAGAAAAATTGAAGCTGAGGAGCTAAACCTCACTCCCCTCATCTCAAGAGGTCCACTAGCAACATACTCTAGAGACTGTGCTCCTTAGCATCATTGTTAGTTTGCCCATCTACCGAGCCATTTAAATTGGTGCCGTCACTCAGATGGGAGTGAGGTTTAAGGGGTTGAGTATAACTGAAGCTATGCAGATAAACCTCATGCCCCTAATCTTAAAAGACACACTAGCAATGTACTTTAAAGAATGTGGTCTTTAGTGTCCTTGTTGGTGTGCACACCTTTACATTGGTTCCAAGACCCGGATGGGAGTGAGGTTTAAGGTAATGAGATAAACTAAAGCTCTTGAGCTAAACCTCACTCCCCTGATCTCAGGAGGTCCACTAGCAACATACTCTAGACAATGGGGTCTTTAACATACTTGTAAGTGTGCACTCCTACCATGTGAGTTACATTGGTGTCGTGACCCGGTGGGAGTGAGGTTTAAGGTGGTGAGGATAACTGAATCTGTGCTGCTAAATCTTACGACCCTGATCTCAAGAGTTCATTAACATACACTTGAGATTGTGGTGTTTAGTGTTCTTATTATTGTTCTAATTATTATACTCTGATTGGTCTGTAACTACAAATTATCATTTGTAGGACAGTATGACCACAAGCAAACCACTCAGACATAGTCACTATGGCAAAAAGATTTGGCACTTGTCAAAAATACATAGTGTTTGCTTTTTTTTGTCTGCCAAAACAAACTGTCATGATACAGCGGGATAGATTGGCTTTTGCACATAATTTCATAGCAATAATGTTTATTTATAAAAACTTGCTAATTATTTTGGTCACTCTTTCTTCCTGGAAACATATTTCTTAAGAATTTTAAAGCATATTGAGCAATACTGGATTTTGTCACACTGACCGCAGACAAGTCATTTTTTGCCTTCAGTTTCCTTGGTGCTGGCCGATAGATATGGGAGGGACAGGAAATGGCATCATGTAGAATCTCAACCCTGCTGTAAAGCTCACTGTCTCTACATACTGTATGTCACTAGTTGTTTAATGCGGTTTAATATGACTCTAAATACATAAAATAAGACATGCTGTAGGTGGAAAAATTGTATCTTGTATCAGTGCTATGGCACTTGTTCACAAAAGTCTCTATTGGAATGCAAAACATGCAATAATTTTTTATACGTCATCATAATTTCACTGTTGTTTTAGTCAAAAAGATTAAACCAGTGCTTTTGGCATTTTCTTAATATAGTTGCACTAATCACTTTGATGGACCAATGATCAAATTCCTGTCATGTTTACAATTGTGTATATTTGTATATACAAAGCTGTATAGACTTAATATTAACCTAATGTCACTAGTACTGCATTGCCCAAATTATTTTAGTTTCTGATGATGTCATTCCACAAGGCTATGATTGCATGTGTTATTTTGAGAGCTATAGTAACCACAGGCTACAACAAAAGTAAATAAAGAATTAAAGAATTGAAATCAAGAACAATTTAAACTTGGTTTATTTGGTCACAGAAACATTTGAAACAGACATTTAAAATAATGCATCTTTAACAAATGTTTTACAAACACAAATATACAAATACTCAAACACTGACCCAATGACATTGCGGAAGCTCCTTTTCTATTATATTCAGTTCACCTGATTTGCTGAATAACATGGAAGGAATTGTTAAATTGCCACCTAAATTAAAAAGCCACACTTTAAATCAAAATGTTTAATTAATATTTGTTTATATTCACACAGTCTGACGGTCATCTGACGCAGCTGTAGATCACTGAACCCTCTTCCACAGTCTCCACATTTGACTGCCTAAAAACAAGACAATTAAAATAAAGAAAAACAGATTAGTTCTCTATAATGACTCAACAGCACGCATCATGTAATCATCATTATAATGTTCTGCCTTAAACTGCATGATAATGAAATCATATTTTAAAATAAAATTACAGACAACTTGTCACACATTACTAATATAGCTTTATTTAGAAAAT
>CAIGQZ010032382.1:4197250-4212992 GCA_903798205.1 Danio tinwini
GTGTGTGTGTGTGTGTGTGTGTGTGTGTGTGTGTGTGTGTGTGTGTGATATATATAAATACCCACACACACATCCATATTGTATAGCCACACTGCATACACATACATACTGTATATACACACTGCACAACACACACGCACGCACGCACGCACACACACACACACACACACACACACACACACACACACACACACACACACACACACACACTTTTATTTATTCTTATTAACCTAATGGTAACGAGAGAGAAAAAGAAAGCTAATGTATTTTATTTATTTATTTTTATTTATTATTATCCTATATATAATACTGTACTACGATTTGCTGTGTTTACTATGTTTATATATAGTTATTTATTTATATATATATATATATATATAAATGTGTGTGTGTATTCTTATATATATATATATATTTAAATGTATTCTTTTATATATATATATATAAATGTAAATATAATTTTAAATGTATACTTTATAAATGCTTTGGCAAAACATTTGTAACATTTGACATGCTAATAAAGCAATTATTGAACATTTTTTAAGCTGATAAGCACCACACAACGCTGCGTTAACTATCTGCCATCATGTGATTCCGTACTGCAGAGGTGTGCGACTTGCGTGTGTTCAGTACGCTACAAAAGTTATCTGAAAGGCACATGATCGCCCACGTCACGTTTGCCGCAGATTGATTGGTATAACGTCTTGTATACAAAGCGTCACTGACATTCCTGTACACAGCGGCAACACATTTAGTTATGCAGAAATGATTAAAAGCTTTTGAGTATCAATATATCGATACTCGAGCATCGATGTGCACATCCCTACTGTCAAGCTTTCGAGTGAGGGAAATGAGCCAAAGCATTGTGCATATGGATTGTGCAAATCTGACACCCGGTATCCTAAAAGTTTGGACGGGGTGGTGGAATTATTTCCCTTTTCAAAACCTAAAACCCAAGGGGAGAAATGCCAATGTGGATCAAGTTTTGTGAGGGGCGCTAAAGGAGCGGAGTTAAAGGTGCTGTATGTAAGTTTTTGACTCTTCTAAAGCATAAAAATACAATAATATGTGTGCAGATATTTAAGAAACATCCCAAGTGAACATACTTGTTTAACTGAAAAACAATATTCTGCTTTGAAAATGTTTTTCCGTGCCAGAATGCTGTCTCTGTTTAGGTAAATTTCACCTGCACAATGCCAGTTTAGTCCATTATAATTCAGCACTCCGGGTTGCCTTGTTGGAAAACAGCGTAGTTCATTCATTCATTCAGAAAGACTCTGAAAGCATGTGTCCGTGACTGAAATAGACAGTATTAGATGTCAAAATGAGACAGATTTAGTTCCACATGAGGTTATTAATTAGCAAATGATATAAATATAACGAGCGTAAACATTAGGTGTAACCGCGTGTCCTAACAACACACTTTGTGAAGAGATACGCAGTGATGAACAGTTTGGTTGTTTGCACCAAACGAAACACGACAGAAATGTAATACAGCCATTCAGAAGCAAAGAATAAGCACTCACTCACAAAACGGTAAGGTTTAGAATCTATTCCCACACTTTAACCAGCGGGGGTCCTCATCGAGCTCTGATTTGGAAAGCTTCGAGTAACAAACCTTGATACAACTGATTTTAACGTTTCACTGGTTCAGAAAGCTTCCTTTCACCATCACTAGTCTAATCTCTCGCTATACACTTTACTAACCCACAAGGGTGTTTAAACCTTTGAATCAACATTCGAAGCATCACATCGGTGTAGGAGAAAATTAAGCTTAGGACGTCACTGATCACATGATTATGGCAAAACAAATCATGCCCTGGTACACTGCTCCACTGTGACATGTATCTTTTTTTTTTTTTTTTAATAACATCCTTGTCTCAACACTCCCGCAAGGATGTTTCTAGAAAGCCTAGTAAGAGCTTGATTAGCTAGCCCAGGTGTGTGTGGTTGAGGTTGGAACTAAACTAAGCAGAACACGGGACCTTTAGGACCCAGATTGAGAACCCTTGCTCTAGCATTTAATTCTCTGAGCACTAACAGTTGTTTTGTATGATTAGCACTTGTTGGGTGTATTGCCTCTTGCTGAATAATTGAATGCCTCCTCGATTGTAAGTCTCTTTGGACAAAAAGTATCTGCTAAATGTAAATAATCTAAATAATTTTCATTTTTACAGCATAATCTCATCAGTAATGTTTTGTGTTTAGCGTCACATACTGATTTGGGTTCAGTTGCTGGCGGTCTGGGTTCAGTTCTGCTGGTTCTGCTTCTGTGTTCTGGAACTTTCCTCATCCTGAAAAAGAGGAAAAGGAAATGTGAGACAGGTAACAGTTTGTGATGATAAAGTCCAGTTGAACTGCTGTTTGAGTTGATTTAACAGTGTTTGTTCCTCCTCCATTCAGCTTTACCTCTACAGAATGTGCAGCAGAATGCTGAGGTGTGTGTTCATATCTGTACCTGTAGAAGTGCACACACACATGATGAGCAGTGAGGGTTCTCTTAATTAACACATTATTTTTTATTCATGGGCTGTTTTTCAGACTGACTGCATGTATGAAGAGATTCTAGACAGTGATGTCATCATCGCTGCTTCATCTTCATCCAATCAGACGCCAGCATCAGATGTCAACACTCGCCCAGAAAATGTCGTTTATTCTACAGTAAGCAACCAGCAGCCTGATCTACAATCTGGTCACACCCACTCAACCAATCAGGTGACAGATACAGACTGTGATTATTATGGCAATATTACATCGTCAGAAACGATCTACGTAACCGCAACACATCCACACAACTCTAAAGATGACGCTACGACATATTCATTGATTAAATACCAATAATAAAACATCATGTAATAAAGTTACCGGCCATTAGGAAGGAGGCGGAGAACTGACAAACGTTTAAATAATTTATTAATCGTAAAATTAAACATAACAATCTGAAAGCAAAAGTAAAACAAAGTGTCCAGGTCCTCTCTCGTCCTCCACTGCTGTCTCTCCTCCTTTTATAATCCAGAGCTCCTCTGTGGGATTCGTCTGTGCCTCATCTCGTTCCCACGGCTCTCAGCCCCGCCCACTGGCTACACGTCATTAAAGTTTCAATACACCCTAAAGTACTAGTTTCGAGATTCTAAAGGCTCGTACACACCAGGACGCTTTTTGTTTGTCAGCGTCATCGTCAACGTTTTTTGAGACATTTTTCCAGATTCAAACCCAAGCGATTTTTTTTTTCACTGGTGTCCAGCAGAAGAGTATGCAAAATCACTTATTGATGTTAGATAGCGCTACACAACTTTAAGCTTCTGATACCCGCTTGTAACACAGAAGAAGACACACTTGTTGTTTAAAGTTATTGCCGATTCGAACAAGCATGGATGGTTCAAGTAGCAGCTCCAGCTCTTGTGATGAAGAAATGATTATTGTTCAGCAGTGCAATAAGCAGCTCCACGTTCATCACGCCTCTGGGCATCTTCTACAATGTGCGCTTGAATTGACAGTTTTGCGTTTGAGCACCTCCAAGTGCTGTTTACTGTAAATTCAGCAGCTCCATTCACGTGAACAAAAAGTGCCAATCTGATTGGTGGAGAAGGTTTTGATGTCGCGTGTCAAAAAAAAAAACGAGCATGAGGCGTTTCTTTAGAAATAACGATTTTTACGCCTGGCGTTTTGTGTGTTGGTGTGCAGGATCACACTGGTGCCCTTTATTTATTTTTAAAATATGAGCAAAAAGCGTCCCGGTGTGCACGTGCCTTAAAGGGCACCTATTTTACCCTATTTTACCTATTTTCAGTTTAGGTTCAGTTCAAAACACAATTCAGATTTTTTTATTATGATGTGTTAAAAAGTGCCATTTGGGGGGCGTGTACACAGTTTGTTGTTTTAGGGGCGTGTTGCTTCTCATGAAAATTAGTTTCGACTTCCCGCCCAACTATACAAGGGGGCGGAGCCAAGAGCTCCCCTGCTTTGTGCATTGCAAGACAGGCAGACAGAGAGAAGCAACATGAGTGAGAGGACCAGCCAGCTGTACATGTACGACTCGGACACAAACCAAGCAGAGAGTACAAAATCATTTGTGTCTTTGTATAGTTTTACAGCCAACTGTGTGCTAGTTTAAAGCTCAGAGCTTGTAGCCTACACCGAGACTAATAAAACACACTGAATTAACTTTGACTGAAGGGCATCACACACCGGATGCACCGCGACACGGCAAGCACATGACAGTTGAAAGTATCGCACACTTGGAGCGTCGGTGTGTCACCTGTTAGAAACTTATGTTTAGAATTCAAAAAAGCATGCCGCTGCGTGGCGCGATGCTGCGTGTCGCCGAGTGGCGTTTCTGGTGTACGACCTGCTTGAGGCTATAACTAAAGGGCGTCATACACCAGACGCGCCGCTCAGAGCCATGACGCGGCGCACATTTGCATGTTATTTAAAATGAAACTATTCAGATAACGTTCTGTGGCGCGGCAGAAATATGAACAGTGTCCTGAGCAGGGCCAGCGCGACCATAGAGGCGACCTAGGCAGCAGAATAGAGAGCAAACCCCCCAGTCCTCACCTTCATCCGCGACAACGCGAAATGCATGCGTGTCGTTAGTTTGTTATTTCCAATGGAGGGACGAGCACGTGAGGCAGCGCGCTCGCACTTTCCAGCTGCACCTATTTAAGATGACAGGGAGCTTCTGTGACCGCGGGAAATGCAAATGGCTAAAGTTTAAGTAAGACACAATGAAAAGTAAACATGTATGCAAACCCACCAAAACTCACAAACACTGGCGGCGAGGAGAGCGATAACGTGGTGAATATTGAGCCCAATGAGCCTTACATCTAAAAATAGAGCAAGGGTGTTTCTTTGGTGACGTCGCTTTACTCACACGCTGAAAATGGCGGACGTGAAACAACATACTGAGGAGATGGTAATGGCCACCTGTCAATCAATATTGGTGGGCGGGGGACCGCACTCCTACGTCAAGTTGCGGTCGATCTCAAAACAGCTCCAATTGGTCCACCGTTTTTATGTTGTTAAATTGAAAAAAAAAGCACTGAGTGTGTTTATATTACCCCAATATGACGCTCTATACACTATACCTACACATATGTCTGTCCAAACAGCTTGAAAAGTAGATTTTTCACCATAGGTGCCCTTTAACAGATTTGTGTGTGTCTCTGAGCGGCGCATCCATTGTGTCATGCTCTTAAGAAGCATCAAGGAGTGCATTAAAGGCACACATAAGTATGCATTGTGTCACACCATCTCTTAATATTTAATTCTTAACAGCTTTGAGGGATTTGGATATTAGCGATGTCAGGCATTTGTTTTTAGTTGCTTATACTGTAGAAGGCAAAGCGTGCAGTACGACGCATGCGGTGAGCGACTACATCAACACGCATGATCGCATTCATCTAATTTGCTTAATTTAAGCGTTCTAAAGTATGGCTATATTTTACAAGCAAGGATTCTGACACAGCAACATGCAGCAGATGCTTCACAAAAGTTGTGTGTAAAAGGGGAATCACATCATGAAATTTGAGGGCTCATGGAATCAACTTAAAGGTGAGGAATGGACTGTCTTTGACAGCTTGTGACATCATCTGGCACTTTCAGTGAGTACGTTTACATGGACACCAATACTCCGATTTTAATATGATTAAGACAATACTCTGATCAAGAGTCGACCACGTAAACTGGGATTTTTTTGATTACCTTAAAGGACCACAGACACAAACTGCGGAGGAAACATTTATAGGCTGATGACGCAATGGCGTTGATGGATCTATGTGCTATAACATGTAACTGGGAATCATGAATTTAACATTCAAAAAGCAACTCATGTAAACACTTGAATCATATTATTGTCTTATTCGGATTAAATCATAAGATCACTGATGATCCATGTAAAAGTACTCACAAGCCCCAAACCCAGAAAAAATATGTTCCCTGATTTTGATGACAGCCTTTTCACAGGTTGGTAGTAAACTAATGTGATGTTAATAGCATAATGCAAATGTTGCATTTATGCTTGCAAACAAATGAACAACAGAATATATTAATGCAATTCAAATATATAAAATATGAATTGATGTTCACTTTAAACGTATTATAAATATAGATTTATATTGTTCAATTATAATGATTAAAGTATATATTTTTTGTCAAATAATTTCGTGGCTAAAAGTATCGTTTTGGCATCGGTACCGTTTTAAAAGTATCGATTTAGCACCAGTATCGAAATAACCCCAAACGATACCCAACCCTACCTATGAGAAGACCCTGCTTAATTATTAATGACTGCACATATTTTCTGAAGACCACAGACCCACTAAGCTGTGAGGCACGCAGTATTTAGCCATTCATGAAGGGTCGTATGTTTAGTTTGCACGTTGCAGTTTGTTGCATGGCTTTCTTCAAGATGCTGTCAGGGCCGATACAGACAACCTGTTTGTGTGCAGCAAGCATTTTTGTAAGGAGAGCTGTACGAGAATGGCAGACTTTGTCTTTTATCAGTTGAGTTTGTTACCATTCAGACACATCTCCTATATCTGTGCTGCTGTGTTTACACTTTTAAAATCCTCCAGATTACCGGCAGGGCTAATGACTGGAAGAGTGCAAGAAACCTGCTGCACTGCTTCACTGTGTCTGCATTCAGACCCGGGGATTCAGCAGTAGAGAAGTCCTCCTCATTTAGTGTTTATATAAACATGATTATCTTCATAATGATATAACAAATTGTCAGTTGGCGTTTCTGTGTGGAGTTTGCATGTTCTCCCTGCGTTGGGTGCTCCGGTTTCCCCCACAGTCCAAAGACATGCAGTACAGGTGAATTGGGTAGGCTAAATTGTCTGTAGTGTATGACTGTGTGGATGTTTCCCAGAGATGGGTTGTGGCTGGAGGGGCATCTGCTGCGTAAAATCGTGCTGGATAAGTTGGCGGTTCATTCCGCTGTGGTGACCCCAGATTAATAAAGGGACTAAGCCGACAAGAAAATGAATGAATAACAAATTGTGGTTTTGTAATTATGAATACCCTATGGTATATGTAATATGTAACAGGGCATTAATTTACTTATTTCTTTACATTTTAACTTCGTAAACTATAACGTCATGTGTCTCCTTGCATTTTGTATCAGATTTTTCTTATTTATTTTGTGCTGGTGAGCCCACTGACTAAAGCTCTTTTCCCCCTGCTCTGCTGGCCACGCCCACTCCTCCCTCTGCTTAAGCACTCCACGCCCATCATTTTTTATTTATTTTTTTATTCTGAGGTAGACTTGAACTGAAAGAGAGGGGTTTCATGACCCTTTAACACTAGAACCGCCATGGGGTCAATTTTACCCATCACAGTTATTCAAATGTACATAACAGACCTTCAATTAAAACATTCAAGCCTCCCAGCCATTGACTTTTACTAAAATTGCCTTATTTACAATTCCCAGATATTAAAAATTGTTTAGATAAAAATAGATTAAAAAGTGGAGCATTTATGCCTATAAGCACCAGTGTGGGTCAAATTTACCCACTATATATATATATATATAAAATGCTTGTATTTATGCACTGCTTATGTTTGAAATTACTCACCAAAATGACAACTCACTGAATTAGTGGTTCTTATAAATGAATAAAGTCACAATGACTACCAGAATGCGATTTGTAGCGCTATTAAAAACACAAAATGCAATGAATGATGAAGAGTCTGGAGAAATAAGTTATGCATCAGAGTATGTCTCAAATTGAGATATTTTAATCTACTTCTAAAATAATCTTGTTATCCTAAAATAATAATTTCATGAGTCTAGACACTTTTTGTTACCAGTGATGCTAAACAGTGAAATGGCATGTTTATTTTTTTTTTAGCAATTTCTAAAGAAAATTTGTGCTGGGTAAAATTGACCCACGCTGGCAATTTTAGGAATACAGTGACCTCCGGCAGTTCTAGTGTTAACAGAACATCTGCACTGACGATTATAAGCAAATAAAACTGTATAGATGTTGTTAATATTAACCAATATTCTGTAACGTTTTCATGAGTGTGAAGTGTGTAACATTACTAACAGGAAATGTTACTAACAGCTAAAAATAAAGTGTGTGAATGTAAACTGATTGTTGGTGGTTTGTGCAGCTGATCTACAGCTGTTACAGTGCGCCCTCTACAGGTGATGAGCAGAAATACACAGAGCTTCAGCATCAATACCTCAAATCAAGAGTTACAGCATTTATTACACACATTTAAATGCACAACCTTCCAAAACCTCCATTTCACAACACGCACAAACACAGGCCTTCAAAACTTACACTAGAAAAATTATCCGTGTTTATTATTATCTGTGCTTTTACTATAAACTGGGTGAATTTTACTATTTCTTAAAAATGGTCAAAGACTGGTGTATTTTACTATATTTTTCAGTTTTGTTTTTGCAACAAAAAGCAGGCCAAAAATTAATACAAAATAAATGAAATAATACATTACTATATTACAAATTCAGGGCTCTGACATCCGGCCCCTGATTGGGTATTCCACAATCATAACAAAATTTCCAAATTTTAAGGAGCGAAATATTATTCGATTATTCCACAAAGTCACAATTTACATCCAATTTACATTGTAAAGAAAAACAATAATAATTATTGTAATAATGTTCACGGCCACCTGGCCCTCGGGAAGTAGGCGGAGAACCGACGACGTTTTAAAGAAATATTTATTAATAAATTGGCGCCACAGCACCCGCGAGACCTATATGAGACTGGCCGAGAGAAAAGGAGATGGAGAAAAGAGGAAAGACAGTAGACAGAGAGGGGGAAAAAAAGAAATTGGGATTCGGTTCTCCAGACACGCTGCCACTTGGTCCTCAACCAACTGAGAGAAGTGACAACATGCTGGGAGCCCTGTGGAGGAATCTATCCACCTGGCAGCGGTTCTCCTGGCTGGCTGGCGGCATTTCCGCTCCCGCTTCGGTGGAGGACGCAGGCTTCGGTGTCATGGTGGATCACAGCGACTCCCCCCGGGCTTTCTGGTATGGCTCCCTTCAGCTCTTTCCCATCCGGTGGGGAGCCCCGCGTCCCCTGCTCCTCCCCATGCTGGGAGACGGCAGCAGGCAGATCCTTCCTCGCCAGCCTTAGGCCACCCCGGCACTCTGGCAGACGAACGGGTTTCTCCCCCACTCGGATTAACTCCCGAACACTCGCCCTCCTTCTCAGCGGTGAGGGCAACTGGACGACGTGTCCCTCCTTCTCCCGGGTTTTGGCACCACTGTAATAATGTTCACGGCCACCTGGGCGTCGGGAAGAAGTAGGCGGAGAACCAACGACGTTTTAAAGAAATATTTATTAATAAAAGCTAAACCAAATCAAACGGACGACAGCTCCTCACGCAGACTGCCGTCAAACTAAAAGCAAAAGTACAACAATATGTCCGGGCCCGGTCCTCTCTCTCTGTCCTCTGCCATCGTTCCTCCTCTTATAGTCCAGAGCTCCTTCCGTGGGATTGAAGGCAGGTGCACGCCACAGGTGGATCTCATCTGTGGCGGGCCTCGTTGTGCTCCCACGGCTCTCGGCCACGCCCCCTCGCC
This sequence comes from Danio tinwini, assembly GCA_903798205.1. Lineage (NCBI taxonomy): Eukaryota > Metazoa > Chordata > Actinopteri > Cypriniformes > Danionidae > Danio > Danio tinwini. Next base: position 4,206,816 of record CAIGQZ010032382.1, read on the forward strand.
ACAATTATAAACTAGAAAATTAAGTAGTTCAAAATAGAGGTAAACATTTAATTTCCCCCTTCTTATTAATTTACATTTACACACTATAAACCTTTCAATCAGTCTTTGTTGCTTATTTATTAGATTATTCAGCCAACAGGGATAGTTTATTGATGGGTCTTTGTAGTGTACCTGTTTTGGTTTTCACTATAGCAACTCTCACAAGACCTTGGCTCTCCGATAGTCTTTAGGATCCTTCCTATTAACCACAAATTTCTTGGAGCAGTATCATCAACTATGAGTTTGTAATTTATTTGTTCTCCATTTGTCTAGTGCAGAAACATGAGTTAGTGAATGTTAAAAACTTAAATACTAATTAAAAAACTTATTTAAGTAACACTTATGTAATATATGTACAAACTGTAAGCTGATTTGATTAGACAAGCACCCTCTCTGTAAATGACTGAAAAGCAGGAGCTGTTTGTGAATGTGCTCTTTTAAGATGTCTTGAAGATGTGAGAGAGATGAAGATAATTAAAGGCAGGGAAGGAAATGTTCATTTTAGACTGTGAGAAGCTCTCAGCACGGAAGAGAAGGACGGACTGTTTCATACACACTCTGTGTGTTTTATTCAAGCAAAACTCTGCAGCTTCAGCATGTGGGACGTCATTCTGCTGCTCATTTACAGCTTTTTTACAGGTGAGATTAAAACTCTGAAGACTTTTGTTCAGAGATCATCATTTGCTTTTTATTGAATGATCATCAGTCAAAAATGAGTGATTGTATTCTGATAATCTCTTACTCAGAACAGCTCTCATATTTGTGTTTTCAGCTGTTGTTGGAGCTCCAGTTACAGTTTCAGGACACAGAGGAGAGAAACTGGACATCAGATGCCCATATGAGTCTGGATATGAGTCAAACTCAAAGTATTTCTGTAAAGACGAGTGTTACTTTTGGAATAAAAACATCATAGTTGAATCAGGATCTCCAGTTGAAGTCGAGAGATTCTCTCTGAATGACGACAAGAAAAACAGAGTTTTCACCATCACCATCACTGATCTGAGAACAGAGGATGAAGGACAATACTGGTGTGCTGTGAGGACAGAATTACCTTTCACTGATGTCTATTCAGAGATTTTGCTCATGCTCAAACAGGGTAAGGGATCTATTTTGATATTTCTAGTAAAATTGAGCCATTTCTTTACACGTTTTACTGTTCACTTATTCTGCTTATGCAATGTCAATCAATCAGCTATATCTGTATTCATGTTCATTTATGTGTGTTTAATATCTTACAGCACATTCAAGATCTGAAAGGTTCTGTGTTCAAGATTGAAGATTTAGCATCCAGATAATTTATTCAGTTTCTTATTAAAGAGTTGTATTAGATAAGAAACTTTTCAGTAGAAAAGAAGCAGATAATAGAAAAATAAACTCTCTTCATAATCCTAAAGTGTTCTGAATGGTTTGTGTGTGATTGTTCTTCATTTATCATGTTGGTTTGTTCACATTTCAGTCTCATCAAACAAAAACAGGAAATACTAGAGTTCAGCCAAACACTACACTCAGACTACACTACCCATAATGCACCTGCTTCCTGTTTGAGCACTTAAAGTGTTATTTTGAAGTGGTTTGAGCATTTATAAAGATGTGTTTTAGCTGCTGTGTTAACACACTGAAACTAATGCACACGTCAGACATGTTTGTGGTTAATCTGGTTTTACATCATCAACAGTAGACAGAAGTGTTTTACTCTGAAGAGCTGAGGTTTACCACTGCAGTTTCACTTTGGGTTAAACAATATAGGCTAAATCATAATCAAGTGCTTCATTCTGCTTTATTTAAGCAATACCCACATGCTGGTATTCAAATCCTTGCTTATAGAAGTTAATTAATGTTAAATGATTGTTTATTAATGAGCAGTGAGTTTTATCCATATAATGTAATACATTTATATAAATATACATATATCTGAAATATTGTCACTCAATATAAACAGATTTAACAATCAAGACCTGCTTAATGTTTAGAGCCTCAGTACCACAGTAACCAATCAGCATTCTTATGCAATTCCTGGTCAACGTCATTTCCTGCATGTCCCAAGTGACAAACGAGAGAAACTGCTGGAGAGAGGAGTTTTAATGGAGTGTTTAATACCGCACGGCGTAAAAAAAAATCCTCTGCATTTCTCGGTAACTTAGATGCACTCAGTAGGTAGCGTCAGAAAGCCGTGTGTGTGTATAGACTATCCAGTCACAAAATGCAGCGAAAATTCTACACGATAATATTAGTTTGACTGTGGTTTGTACATGTTTACATTCGGAGAGCAGCATTTACAGCAGATCTTTCAGTCTATAATATTGTACTATAATATTGCAGTGATATTAACATACTGTAAACTCAGTAACTAAATCATTTTGACTGAGGTCTGTCTTTAAAAACTGAAAGAGCACTGCTGATGATAAGAACTAACTTTGTCATCTGAATGAACAAACAAAGGTCACTGATCTCACACACACTTACCAAATCTGTAGACAATCAAACTGGAGCCGTGTTTTTATAAAAGGAGACGAGCAGCAAATACGGATTTCATCATTTCCAGATGCGTAAAGCTCTCAGATAAAAATGTTCCTTACAAAAGCATTTCTGTTGCGTGCACTGTAATCCACACGTGAGTCCAGCTGCGCTCTCAAAGTGGGAAATGAAAACAACCTGCGCTGCAGCACAATAATAAACGCAGCACAATAAAACAACACTGATGACCCATGTCTCCAAATTCTTGTTCTTTCACTTGTTTGGCAACACAACGTGGCGTCTCTCTGTCGTCTGAACAATGTAACAGGTAAAAAAACTTTGAAGCTATCATGCATATTAATGAAGTTGCACCTCATACACAATAGAGCGCGCTGATTGGTTTGAACCAAGTCTTTCTCATGAATTAATGCCGCACGCTCAGAGACGTCACGATGCACTCGCCGGTACAGACGTCCACTCTCCACGCTGGAATACACACAAGTATCTAATCGTTGTGACGCAGCTTCAAAAATTAGTTTCAAACCAGGAGAACGAATTTGCTCGAAATAACGCAAAAACAACCAATTTTCACTTTTTAGTGCAATATATGTGTCCTAATAGTGTTTATAGCAGCGTATATATGACCCTAAATGTTTTAAGAGGAAATGGTTACTAAGGACTAAGGGAAAATACTTAATGCCAGCCTTAAATTTCTTAAGTTGATCTTTTTTTTCTCTCTTTTTTCTCCTTGCAAACCAACTTTTACTAAAGGTACCCATAATTGAATTAACTTCAATTCATCTTTATTTGTATAGCACTTATACAATGTAGATTGTGTCAAAGCAGCTTCACATGGAAATTTATAGTGAATTGAAACAGTGTCAGTTTAGTTTTCAGTGTTTAAGTTCAGTTTAGTTTAGCTCAGTTCAGTGTGGTTTAATAATCACTACTGAGAGTCCAAACACTGAAGAGCAAATCCATCGATGCGCAGCTCTACAGATCCCAAACCATGCAAGCCAGTGGCGACAGCGGCGAGGAAAAAACTTCGCCAATTGGCGAAAGTGAAGAATTTAAAAAACCGCGAGAGAAACCAGGCTCAGTTGGGCACGACCATTTCTCCTATAGCCAAACGTCTTGTGCAGAGCTGCAGTCTAGGCGCAGTAGCTGGACCTCAGCGAAGACACGTCTGTCCTTGGAGCATCACAAGAATCAGTCTCATGCTCTCCATCATGACCACCACAGCAGCAGCTCAGGATACGGCCTTAACCTTCGAACTTGTAACTTTGAGGGGTTTTTTTTGGTTAAGGACTTTCATGCAATGAGCCCTGCATTCTCCTGCCACATCACTTGCATTGTAATTTAAAAAATCATCCTGGGACCTGCTCAATAAAGAATAATTTTCCAAGTCGTTCAAGAATCATTACTGTAAGTCCATAATGTGTATCCGTTAGTTGTATTACTACATCTCCTTAAAATGTAAAAAAAAAAATAATACTAAAATTCAAATATGATTTAGCCTGTTGTTTTTTTTTTTAATCCATAATTGTGGAAGAATACTTTGTGTGTTTATTTAGATCTGATAGTTCATCTAAATCAGGGGTCAACAATCCCGGTGTCCCTGCAGGGTTTAGCTCCAACTTGCCTCGACACACCTGCCTGGATGTTTCAAGTATACCTAGTAAGACCTTGATTAGCTTGTTCAGGTGTGTTTGATTAGGGTTGGAGCTGAAATCTGCAGGACACCGGCCCTCCAGGAACAAGATTGGTGACCCCTGATATAAATAAATAATAAGCTTTGCTGGTATAAACGTTAATAGTAACCTGCTTTAGAGTGCAAGCTCGAGAGTGCAAACCTGAAGGTGCAAGTGCAACTCTGCAGCCAGACCCTTTTCAGCTCAGCCTTTGCCTCCCCTGACCTCACGTCCCTGCCAGATACAGATTTTGAAGAGCTCGATTAGTTGAGTTTATATGTGCACAGATACGTCATTGTGAGTTTGAAGATGCAGAGTAAAGCTGTATGTGGTTTGACAAAGGAAGGAAATGTGGGTCGCTTCATGTCTGACACTCACTGCGGAGGAGAAATGGAATCATTTGACACACCGAATTCAGTCTTATATTCGAGGAACGTTTCCAGCATGTTGGTGATTCTGCTGCTCATTTCCAGCTTCCCTACAGGTCAGTTAAACACTTTCACTTCCGCTCTAAGAGAAAAGGCTTTTTGACCAGCTTGTTTGGTTAAATTGTGTTCCTGACATCAGTCTAAGCTATTTTTGAGTGTATTCTGTTAATAACAGCCTACTGTATGGACAAAAGGTCAAGCAGATGGTTATGATGCCAGTTAAAGAGTTTTTGTACAGAGTTTAACATGTTTTATTACACGATTATCAGTTTCACATGAGTAATATTATTGTGTCCTGATAATCTCTCTGTTAGTCACTCATAACAGCTCTATATGATCATATTTGTGTTTTCAGCTGTTGTTGGAGCTCCAGTTACAGTTTCAGGACACAGAGGAGAGAAACTGGACATTAGATGCCCATATGAGTCTGGATATGAGTCAAACTCAAAGTATTTCTGTAAAGGCGAGTGTAAAATTAGAAATAAAAACATTATAGTTGCATCAAGATCTCCAGCAAAAGACAAGAGATTCTCTCTGACTGACGACAAGAAAAACAGAGTTTTCACCATCACCATCACTGACCTGAGAACAGCGGATGCAGGACAATACTGGTGTGCTGTGCAGAGGGTTTTTTTAGTGGATGTCTACTCAGAGATTGTGCTGATGGTCAAACAGGGTAAGGGACACGTTTGAATACACGATTGGACACGTTTGAACTGAACTCCAGCATTAGTGTTTGTGCTCGTCTCTGTCTGTCCATCAGATCAGGAAAACACTGAAGGTTCATCTGTCAGCTCTTTCTCCAACACGCCGTCAAATTTCAGCTCAACAGAAGTGAATCTGCAGTCCAGCAGCAGCACAGATCAGCACAGCTCTACAGGTCGATCACGCTTAATTCATACATATTCATCATGTGCTTTATTTCTAAATATGTGTGTGTGTGTGTGTGTGTGTGTGTGTGCGTGTGTGTGTGTGTGTGTGTGTTTCACGTCACTGCTGTTTTTTTTCTCTCTATCAGTGACTCACCCACAAACTGAATCAGGAACAGGAAATACTACAGTTCTCAATCACCCAATGCCTGGTGAGAACACAAACTACACTACCCACGATGCATCTGTCTCCATCTATGTAATCAAAAGGAAACATTTTGAAGCAAAACAACATTTGTGAAGCTTGTGACCAGGGTGTTTCGAATTGTTTTAGTCATGTGATCTGGGTTTTTCTAATTGTTTTAGTCACGTGACCTGGGTGTTTCAAATCACTTTAATCACATGACCTCTGTGTTTCAAATCGCATTAGTCAAATGACCTGGGTGCTTCAAATTGCTTTAGTCACATGACCTTGGTGTTTCGAATCACATTAGTCACGTGACCTGGGTGTTTCAAATCACTTTAGTCATGTGAACTAAGTGTTTCGAATCGCATTAGTCACGTGACCTGGGTGCTTCAAATCACTTTAGTCACATGACCTGGGTGGTTCGAATCGCTTTAGTAAAGTGACCTGGGGGCTTTGAATCCCTTTAGTCATGTGACCTGGGTGTTTCGAATCGCATTAGTCAAATGACC
>CAIGQZ010032382.1:4219801-4241733 GCA_903798205.1 Danio tinwini
AGTAATGCCTCAGTAGGTGCCTAGCGACCACTCAGGACACCCTAGCAACCGCCTAGCAACGCCTTAGCAACCACTCAGAACACCCTATCACCGCCCTAAACTGCCTAGTAACCACTCAGAACACCCTAGCAACTGATTAAAATGCATTGTACCCCATCAATTTGCCACGCAAACCCCATTCACATTTTCTTTAGGAAATGTACAATTCTAGTTATTATTGCTAATGTGACCTATTTATAGCACAGACCGAATAAAACTAGACATTGCTTGATAATTGGTTGACCTAAATTGGTATTATTTAAGTTTGTTCTTATAATTCAATGTAACAGCTGTCCATTTTTGGTCAGTTGTAATCCATAGGTTTATATCAACATATCTTTTAATCCATATGTTTGTATCAAAGTTTCCTGGCATTACCAAAATGAATTTGTGACACCGTTTAAACTCTGTATCCTTATTATGTTTTATTAGCTGGAGATTTGTGGATTTTTTTTGTAGGTGGATTTTTGCTGTACATTAAGATTTACATTTAAGGGGGGCCTATTATGCCCCTTTTTACAAGATGTTAAATAAGTCACTGATGTCCTTAAAGTGTGTATAATCCAAACTGTGCAGTTTTGGTGACTGTCGCTGTCAACTCTGATGACACATACAAAGGGGGAAAATGTCAATCAAAGTGTTTCTGCAGACTGTTTTTATTAAGTTTGATTATAACAAATACTATTATTACATTTTCACCATTAAAAGCTGCTTATGTTCACAGAATGTCACCACACAACTGTGTTTACACCCGTTATAAAAGTGATTTTTGCATAATAGGTGCCCTTTAAATCTAAGCCATTTCATTCAGCACAACACAAAACAAACTGATAGAAACCGACAGACCATAAATGCTTTTTTTTTCTTTAAGCATTCATTGTTAGCATGTCAGAATCTCTTGCTTTATATTTCCTGTCGTCTATCAGATATGAAGACCACTGAAGTCTCAACCAGCAGCGTTTTTCCAACTACACTGACTTACTTCAGCACAACTGATCTGAATCTACAATCAACCATCGCTTATCTGCCAAATGATCAGACTTCATCAACAGGTTGGTTCTCTTATCTTTTATGCATATTTATAATATTTAAATATGCAGATGCAATGCTCCTATAAGTAGGTCTTAAGCACATTAAAAGTCACGTCTTGCATGCAGGGTCAGTGATCTATGTCCTTGCTGGGTTATTCATCATGGTGATCATCTTCCTGCTGGCGCTGACGATGTTGTGCAAACAGAGAAAATACATGAAATCACAGAGAGTTGCACAATCCGGACCTCCACAGCAAGGTCAGCAACTACTCCCGAAACCAAACACACTTATTTCTTCCAGTGCGAATGGTGGTATTAGACTGTAAAAATGCTGAGTTGTCATTGTTAGGCCAAACATGGACAAACTGAACAGTTGTGTCATTTAAATGTAATTGATAAAATAAATCTGAACACGCTTTGGGGTTGTTCATTATTTAACCCAACATTGGAATAATACAACCCAGCATATAGCTGATGTTATTTAGTTTGTAAACACGTAGTTACAAATACTGTAAGATAACTCTGGCCTTAGCTGAAAAAAAAGGTTATTTTTTTCAATCCGACATCAGTCTGAGAAGTTGTAACTGTATACAATTGGATAATAATTTTGTTACAGACTTCTGTTAAGCATGTCAACCCCTAAATCTTACCATCACTGGACCTTAAGCAGATTATAGGAAAAAAGTTAAATGTTATGATTTAATATAAGCATTTTAAGTGAAATATACTTTGTGTCAAATGTGTGCAACAGCTGGGGCGGCACAATGGCTCAGTGGTTAGCACTGTTGCCACACAGCTAGAAGGTCGCTGGTTCAAGTCCCAGCTGCGTTATTTGGCATTTCTGTGTGGAGTTTGCATGTTCTCCCTGTGTTGGTACGGGTTTCCTTTGGGTGCTTTGGTTTCCCCCCACAGTCCAAACGCATGTGCTATAAGACGATTGGATTAAGTAAATTGTTGGTGGTTCATTCCACTGTGGTGACCCCAGATAAATAAAGTACTAAGCAGTAGTAAAATGAATTGATGTTTTGAAGTGTTTAAAACACTACATGCTAGTGACTCCTGCTGGTCAAAACCATATGAATGCAACTGAATCTCAGGCAAAACATGCAATACAATTGGCTTTTCAAACAGACTGCAAAATTTTTATTTGAAAGTGAAATCTATCAAATGTATCTAGTAATAATAAATATTAAGTGTCTTAATATTAAGTAAATCTGATCTGAGATCAGGTAAAAACTATAAAACCTGTTCAGTGATTTCCAGACAGTAATGATGAAAGCCTCAATGGTTTACAAAAATTACATGACCTTGCCAATTTTATAACTATTCAGAGCCAATGATTGGAAATGAAATAATTTGAAATGCTTTGAAATCGGCGATGCAGTGGCGCAGTAGGTAGTGCTCTCGCCTCACAGCAAGAAGGTCGCTGGTTCGAGCCTTGGCTGGGTAAGTTGGCGTTTCTGTGTGGAGTTTGCATGTTCTCCCTGCATTTACGTGGGTTTCCTCTGGGTGCTCCGGTTTCCCCCACAGTCCAAAGACATGTGGTACAGGTAAATTGGGTAGGCTAAAACTGTCTGTGGAGTATGTGTGTGTGGATGTTTCCCAGAGATAGGTTATGGCTGGAAGGGCATCTGCTGCGTAAAAACGTGCTGGATAAGTTGGCAGTTCATTCTGCTTTGGTGACCCCGGATTAATAAAAGGACTAAGCCGAAAAGAAAATGAAAGTGCTTTGAAATCAGCTATCACTACATTGCAGTTCAGAAATCTGTCACATTACACCCTCTAAAAAATAAAAAAAACAATTACACTGGGCTTCAGTGTCTGAATCTAAAATGACTCAGACTGACTCATTAATGGTAATTCAGATCTTCAAATATAAATTTAATCCTGATTTCACATGAATTATACACCAATACAACTAAATGTAAAATAGCTAGGCATTATGAAAATGTGCATTTTTAAAATCAGATTGGTCAGGTTTACTTCCCTAGGCATTAACTCCCTACATATCACTAAGTCTAACACCTGCCGGTCCTACACCACCCAATCCGCTCCAAGGTGGGATGAAACTGGTGACTCTTGGCATGGGAGTCCCTTGCTCTAATCTAAACCTGCCGGTCCTTCACCAGCCAACCCGCTCCGAGCTGGGATCGAACCGACATTCTGCATAGTCTGTTGGACTAACAAGCAGACTAAAGACCATGGCCTCCAGCGTCTGTCACTAGAGAATCTTTAGAGGTCAGAGGAGTGAGGTTTACCTGCACAACACTTCACTAGCTGGCATCTGTTACACTCACTCCCTAAACCTCACTCCCATCCAGGGCACAGCACTAATGTAACCCCGCCGGTCCTACACCAGCCAACTCGCTCCGTGCTGGGATCAAACCAGCGACCTTCTGCATGGGGGTAGATTGCTCTAACAAGAAGGCTAAAGACCATGCCCTGTAGCACCTGCCTCTAGAGCACCTTTAGAAGTTAGAAGAATGAGGTTTACCTGCACAACACTTCACTAACTGGCATCTGTTACACTCACTCCCTAAACCTCACTTCTATTCGGGGCACAGCACTAATGTAACCCCGCTGGTCCTACATCAGCCAACCTGCTCAGTGCCGGGATCAAACCAGAGACCTTCCGCAAGGGAGTCAGTTACATTAACAAGGAAGCTAAAGACCATGGCCTCCAGCATCTGTCACTAGAGCACTTTTAGAGGTCAACCTGCACAACACTTCACTAGCTGGCCTCCGCAACACTCACCCCCCTAAACCTCACTCCCATTCTGGGTTTCGGCACCAATGTAACCTTGCCGGACCTACACCACCTAACCCGCTCCGAGCTGGGATTGAATCTGACTTTTTGCATGGGAGTCGGTTACTCAAACAAGGCTAAAGACCATAGCTTTTAGCATCTGTCGCTAGAGCACCTTTAGAGGTCAAAGGAGTAAGGTTTACGTGCACAGCACTTCACTAGCTGGCCTCCGCTACACTCACCCCTATAACCCTCACTACCATCTGGGTCATGGCACCAATGTAACCCCATCGGTCTTACATCACCCAACCCGCTCTGAGCTGGGATTGAACCGGCGACCTTCCACATGGGAGTCGATTGCTCTAACAAGGTGGCTAAAGACTATAGCTTCTAGCACCTGTCACTAGAGCACCTTTAGACGTCAGAGGAGTGAGGAGTGCGCAACACTTCACTAACTGGCATCTGTTACTCTGATTCCCCAAACTTCACTCCCATCCAGGTCACGGCACCAATGTAACTCCTGCTGGTCCTACACCACCCAATCCAACCTAGGATCAAATCTGTGACTCTTTGCATGGGAGTCGGTTGCTCTAACAAAGCTGGCCCCTGTTACATAAGCACATGCACACTTTTCTCAAGAAACAAAATGTCACTTTCTAACAGCGTATTAATGTAACTTTCATTTTGTTTTGACAGTTTCTGTTGGAATTTTGCCTTTAAATACAAGAGTAGAGTATATTGAAGAGGTGAGTAAAAATGATGATGATGATATTTATAGCTTAAAAAATACCAGCCTGTTAGTCCTTAATAATGAATACTGATGCAGTGTTTATATGTGTGTGTATTTAGAAGGTAATATGAGTTCTTTTGCAGGAGTTTGACAGCAGTGAGCATAAATATCAGGAAATCAGTGAGCTGCAGTGCATAAACAAACACCTCACCTCTATCTACGCCACAGCAGAAAGAGCAGGGGATTCAAAGATCTACTGCCCCACAGAGACACCAGAGGACTTGAAGATTTACTATACAGCAGATAAACCAGATGATCTGACAATCTACTCAACTGCAGATAAACCAGATGATTCACTGATCGACTCAACAACTGATGATCCAGATAATTCACAGATCGACTCAACAACAGATGATCCAGATAATTTACAGATCTACTCAACAACCGATGATCCAGATGATTCACTGATCTACACAACAGCATATTAAACCAAATGATTCACTGATCTACTTAACCACTGATGATCTGTATGATTAATTGATCTGCTTAAGAACTGATTATCCAGATGATTCACTGTTCTACTCAATAGCAGATAAACCAAATGAATTAATGATCCACTCAACCAGATGATTCACTGTTCTACCTAAAAACTGATGATCCAGATGATTCACTGATCTACTCTATAGCAGATAAACCTATTGATTCTCTGATCCACTCAACCAGATGATTCACTGATCTACACAAAAGGGGATACACCAAATGATTCTTTATTCAACTCAACAACAGATCCTCCAGGGATCCCAAGGCGTTCTGAGGCCAGCCGAAGGACACAGTCCCTCCAGCATGTCTTGGGTCTTCCCCGAGGTCTGCTCCCAGTGGGACATGCCTGAAACACCTCCCTAGGTAGGCGTCCAGAAGGCATCCGAAACAGATGTCCGAGCCACTTCAGCTGACTTCTCTCGATGTGGAGGAGCAGCGGCTCTACTCTTAGCTCCTCCCGGGTGACAGAGCTCCTCACCCTATCTATAAGTGTGATCCCTGCCACCCAGCGAAGGAAACTCGTTTCGGCCACTAGGTCAATCGGTGCCTTTGAAAACATTATTGGTTGGGTTTAGGGAAGAAGGAGGGTGGGTCAATCAATCTCTTGTGGATTTATGTGAGAATCGCAGGCATGACCATTCACAAGAGAAATTAGAAAAAAAAAAAAAGCGTACACAGTGGCCTCTGGTGGATTCGCGTCAACAAAAACTGCAAAAAAAGGTAGCTCCTGGGACATATTTGGCGCTCTCCAAAATTGTATATAGCGGTACGTTTTCAGAATGAGCCTGGAGTTCACCACATTGTTGTGTCATACTAGTATTTTTTTGGCAGCTTGATCTGTGATGTTTTTATGGTAAAAATGTTTGAAAAAGTAAGTGATGTGCAAGTCAAAGTGATTTGACTAAAGTAAAAAAAAAAGGGCAAGAAATACAGGAACTAAAAAAAGAGGAACATAAAGTCCAATAATAGCTAATGGTTGTGTGCTGATGTATGTTCACATGTTATTAAACTTATTGTACTTGTTTATTTATTTAATGTAAAAATTAGTACATGCTTCAGCAGTCATGCATGAACAAAATACTGTTTTTGAAATATACTATAGTAAAGTGTTTTATACTGTATATATAATAGATTTTACAACACTTAGCTAATGGATGCTCCAGCATACTGTAGAATTAACTAATAAACTGATGAACTGTAATAAGTATCATAGTTTACTTTCATTTTTACTACAGTAAACTGTGTTGTATTGTAGTATAATATACCCTATAGTTGTAGAAATGCAGCATTGTGTCAATTGTTTATATTACTATTGTTGTTGTTACCGTAGCAACTATAAAATCACCACAACAGATCAATTACTATAGTTGTTGTGTTACCATAGCAACTGTAAAATCACCACCGCAGAATAATTATTAAAGTTGCTGTGTTACCAAAGCAACTGTAGAATCGCCACAATGGATCAATTACTGTAGTTGCTGTTACCATAGCAACTGTAGAATCACCACAACAGATCAATTAGTATATTTGCTGTGTTACTGTAGCAATTGTAGAATCACCACAACAGATCAATTGCTATAGTCGTTGTGCTACCATAGCAACTGCAGAACAACCACAACAGATTTATTCAAGTTCTTCACTATAGTATGGTTCAGAAACACTGTGGTTTAGAGTTTACTATAAATTACTGTAGTATTTTATGTGGTGTTATTTCCTGTTGATAAATCCTCCTCGTTTGTTTGTGTATCTTTTTAGTTGTCAGAAAAATGAAGTGCTGTAATACAATAAAAGTAGCATTGTAATAAATTCAGATCTACTCTAAGTGTGCAGCTGTGTTTGTGTGTGTGTGTGTGTGTGTGTGTGTGTGTGTGTGTGTGTGTGTTTCTGTCATTTCTGCAGAACTGAATTAATTTGTGAATGAGAAAGTGGAAATTGAGCGCTTTCCCTGAGCACTGGAGAAGGGAAGTAAAGCGAATTGCGTGAAACAAGAGGAACTCCAAATGGAGAAAAAACAACAGCAAATCTCTGTCTGCTGTTATTGTGCTTCTGTGCTTCTCTGTTTCTGATATTCAGATTTATCATAGACACAGAAGACAAAAGAAGAGGAAGTTTCCATCTCTTCACTTTTATCACGAAGATACGACTAGAAACACACAAGAGAGTTTGAGAAGAGCTGAATCTACTAATAACAGAAGATCAGTGAATAAGAGAGAAGAATGAAGATCATCTGGACTTTAACTCTGCTCATGATTCCTGGTAAGAGTCTGACACATTCGATTTTATGAATCAATCCAAAATTATTCTGTCAGTATAGTAAATACTATAGTGTTTTTGGACAACTGCACTGTAAAACCCAATAAGTTAAGGTAACTCAAACCATTTAAGGAAACCGGTTTCAGCAAACTATTTAAGTTCAAAAACTAATCCTAATGAGTACTGTGAACTTAATCAATTTCAGTTGAAGTAATGAGATATTTAAGTGTTAATTGTGCATTAATAATGTAAACTTGCTGTTAGCAAGCAGAATTACTGAATAGAAAAACAAAACTACCGCTGACTTCAGTCATAGCCATCCAAGAAATAAAACATCCAATCTTTCAGCATTTCAGCAGAGGATCATTAAAAAAATTCCACAAACATGAAACTCATTAACTTCAACACTGAGTTCAAAACTCTTTTCAAATGAATGGAATTAACTTCCAGTAAATTTTGAGTTAACCCTCAATTCATTTGATTAATTTGACTATTGTATTTTACAGTGTGTACAGTATTTGAAGTACTTGCATTAATCTGTTGGTGTGATTCGCTAGTTACTATGGTAACACAATAACTATAGTAATATAAACAAAGGACCCAAAATTGGCGAAGCCGTGGCGCAGTGGGTAGCACGAACGCCTCACAGCAAGAAGGCCGCTGGTTAGAGCCTCGGCTGGGTCAGTTGGTGTTTCTGTGTGGAGTTTGTATGTTCTCCCCATTTTCGTGTGGGTTTTCTCCGGGTGCTCCGGTTTCCCCCACAAGTCCAAAGACATGCGGTATAGGGGAATTGAATAAGCTAAATTGTCCGTAGTGTATGAGTGTGAATGAGTGTGTATGGATGTTTCCCGATGATGGGTTGCAGCTGGAAGGGCATCTGCTGTGTAAAACATATCCTGAATAAGTTGGCGGTTCATTCTGCTGTGACCACGCCAGATTAATAAAGGGACTAATCCGAAAAAGAAAATGAATGAATGAATGGCCCAATACGGTAGTTTTCCACAATTATAGGGTATATTATGCTACAATGCACCTCAGTTTACTGTAGTAAAGTACACCACAGGTTTTATTACAGTTTTTCAGTTCACTGTAGTTAATATCAATCATGTCTTAAGGACTAGCCAGAATAATAAATGGACTAATAAAGTAAGATTTTCTCTGTTTGACCACACAAAATCATTAGTTTTCAGGTCTGCTGTAAGTGTGGTGAGCTCCATCAGTGTGACGGGATATTCAGGAGGCAGAGTCAATGTCACATGTGAATATAATAGAAAATACATAAAAAATGCAAAGTATTTTTGTAAAGGACAATTGTTTTCGACATGCTCTGAGCTCATCAAGGCTAAATCTGAAAATAAATGGGTTCAGAAGAGTAGATTCTCCCTCTTTGACAACACAACAGCAGCAGATTTCATTGTGAACATCGGAAATCTGACAGTATGGGATTCTGGGACTTATTACTGTGGAGTTGAAGTATATGGAACTGATCCCAGCACTAAAGTGAATCTGATCATCATAGCAGGTGAGTAACTGAGAGTCTCAAACTCATGAAGATCCACAACTTTTTGTTTCTATCTATCTGTCCGTCTGTCCGTCCGTCCGTCCGTCCATCCATCCATCCATCCATTTATCTATCTATCTATCTGTCCATTCGTCCATCTATCTATCTGTCTGTCTGTCCATCCGTCCGTCCGTCCGCCCGCCCGCCCGCCCGTCCGTCCATCCATCCATCCATCCATCCATCCATCCATCCATCCATCCATCCATCCATCCATCCATCTATCCATCCATCCATCCATCCATCCATCCATCCATCTATATATGTCCATTCGTCCGTCTATCTATCTATCTATCTATCTATCTATCTATCTATCTATCTATCTATCTATCTATCTATCTATCTATCTATCTATCTATCTATCTATCTATCTATCTATCTATCTATCTATCTATCTATCTATCTATCTATCTATCTATCTATCTATCTATCTATCTATCATTATGACCGTGGTCTTAAGCCCTTGGAGCAGGGTATTTATCTTGTTTTCTCTTTTGTTTCCAACCATACAATAAAATGAAGCCATACCTCAGAGACGTTATCAAACAATGGATCTACATGTGTGAAAGCACCCTAATGCCAAGTTCAGACTGCATGATTTTCAAAGTAGATGTGTCATGGATGTTTTCACACTGCATGACTATCTGGGCTAGTGTTCTGTCGGTGCTGTGTTTACACTGTAGGATGGATCGATGACAGGAGAGTTCATACTGCATGACTTTAAAAAAGGAAGAATCACAGACAACTTTGTCCAAACTACGTCTCACAGCCAAACAAACGCGAGAAGTTACATTGAAACAAAGCGAGGTCACGTAATATATATCACGCAATATATCTTTCGTTATTAACTACATCATGTAAACAGAAGGCTTTAGCTTTAGAAACTTGTGTTGCTCACCTGGCTTTTGAAGAGAATTAACAATCTCTCCTCAACTTTTTTTTACTTTTCGACCTGATTGTGATATTGATCAGATTACACGTCAAACAGACACGGTGCTCCTGCCAATTTTACACTCATTTTTCCTCCATTTCTTGGGTCCAAATCAACTGAAAATGAGCGCTTTTAGCTTCTCCCCTGGCCTCCCGCTGGCCTGCAGGTAACCATGCTAGTGGATGCTGCTCTCTCATTGGCTGTAGGTAATCATGGATGTTATTTTTAGTCATTATTTAGCATGCCAAATATCTCACAGGCATCGGCGACTCATATGCTATTCTCTCATATCACGTCCTTGATAGTTCATACTGTGTGATTGTCACTCGCATGCACGAGCACCGATTTGCCTGAGATTTCAGGCATTTGTCTGCGATTTCTCAAAACCTGTCGGCGAATCAAAATCAGGGCTAAAATCATGCAGTCGGAACTCAGCATAAGAGCTCAAATGAAAGTTCCTGATCTGAATCGAATAATTAAAACAGTTAGTTCACCCAAAATGTAATATTCTGTCATTATTTACTCACCATCAAGCCACCTTTAAATGATCACTTTTTTTTATCTGTATTGGGCTACTCATTTAAATTATGATTTATCCTCATGTCAATTAATCTAATTTAGGTGTCTCTCTATTTTTTTTCTTCTTCTTTAGTGGATGACAGACTTACAAAACCATTCTCAATCACAACTAAACCTGAATTTACGCTAAGTTCAAAACATTCAACATCTGATTTAACATCGAGTTCTCCATCAAGCTCAAATGGTTCGGAACTATGATTCTAAGTCATTTAATTTCATTGAATACATGTAGATTGAGAAATTATTGATTGTTCATGCCAACACAGGCTCCTGTGAATACGTACCCCATATATATTTCTGGAGATTCTGATAATCATGTAGCCAGAGGTACGTATGGCTGCATTTTGTCTTTAAAAGGAATATTATGGAGTGGTATGACACAGTCTACGGATTCTGTTCCTTTCCGCTGGCCGCTTACCTCCTTGTGGACAGCTTTTCTGCTGTTTCCAGTTTGCCCAGTGGCTTGCTGCGTCAAAGACTCTAGAATACACAAGACATGTCACTCGTATAGTTTTAAATGGGTGTAACGGTCAATATAGTGAATGAAGCCCCGCCTACTAGTACAGGAGCCAATCATTGATCGCTATAGACTGACAAAGAAGCTCAGACCAGGCGTCTACTTTTATGACAGTTTTTGGTGGTCAACAAACGCACTGATATCTCAGCGAGTACTTACTTCACAGACAGGAAATATATCCACATAAAGCCTGAAATATGTACTTTTAAATGAAATATGCACTTGAAAACAAAAGCTCAATCTGTATGAAACTAACGCGAGGTGCAGTCTATCCTGTCAAACGCCCGTCACATGACAGCATCTACTCAAACGCCCACAAATTTGTAAACAAAGAGTCGCTGTCATTTCTGGAGGAGATTCACCATCAAGACCAAGTTGTGGATTACTTTAGAGGAGCAGAGTGATCAGACGATCATTATGGATGATAATCTGTAACACGGCCATAAATGAGGTTGGTGTCGTGATATCGTTCCTTTTGAGTGCGCATGCGCATTAGCTCGGGCACCCTGAAAATATGCTGATTTAGTTTGATTCAAATGTTTAGTAACGAAACTTATGAGACAGATGATGTTTCATTTTATTGGTGGTTCCAAATATTATATGTAATTGTAAGCTTGGCAAGCAATTTTGGAGAATTTGATGTTTCCCCATTCAGACAGAATGCCCGAGCATACTGCCCGAGAGGCGTTACAAAGATGGCCGCCAAGTGAAATGACTTGCCTTGAAGAGACTTTGACTGCATACATCTTGAGAAGCTGACAACAACGACAGGGTTTAGGTCTGGCAAAGAATGGTACCAGAAAGCAGGTAAAACAAAAGGCAAAAAATAAAATAAGTAAATAACAGGATGAGAACGTGGTAAGATCAGAAAACCAGATCTAAAAAGATCTCAAAATCAGGCGGCCTCGAGGGCTTTTCTTTTTTTCTGGACTGCTTTTGAAAACACTGTCAGTTGGGTTTAGAGAAGATTACAAAAACAACAACAACGTACCTCCTGGCACGTATTTCACTCTCTCCAGAAATGTATACTGGTGTACATCTCCATAATGAGCCTGGGTTTGTTCATGCTGTGTTTTCTCTCAGGTTCGTCTCTGATCATCTGTGTGTCTGTGACTGTGATTCTGCTCATCTTTGGATTTGTTTCAAGCGTTGTTTTCTGCAAGAGGCGTCAGACTCAAGGTGATTTATTTTTTTGGTGTGTTTTGACGACAAAGGTCTCAGTTGGACAGTTTGCTTTGCCCATTAACAGTTTTTTTTTCAGTGGGTTTGGTCAACTTCTCAGATCAGAATTTAAATTCTCAAAATTACCTGTTTAGTCTTCAGATCATTGTGTCACTTGTGTATATCAAAAAAGCAGTTTCTCATTCCTTTGAACAAGTGTTTGTTCGTCCATGCAAATGATTATGTGAAATTCTCTGATGCTTCCTACATGATCAGTTGCTGATGTCATGTTGGTCAAAATGCATTATTTTGGTCTCTGTCTAAATAGTCTCACCGCCTCAACATTTAAAGGTGCAGTGTGTAAGTTTGACACCCAGTGGTTGAACTAGGTATTGCACTCCTGGATCATAATAAACGCACGCCGGGATGCCAGATTGAGTACAGGAGCGAGTGATTTAAACTGTGTTCTAAATAAAAGCAACGGCACGTGATAAGAGGGAATATTCTCCATATTAAAAGGAGTTTTGGTTCTATCCAACACCTCAAATTGATATATTAGAAACGGCTTCTATTTCTCACCGCTGAACAACAGAAACCTATGACAGTGATCACCTCAGGTAAACCTCATGTGCTTTATTCAGTGCTAAATGTTAACAATGTGAGTTTGAATGCCATTTTACAGGACATTTATTGCCATATACTGAAAGCAGCAGCAGATAGTTCACCTCAGATCTGGAGAATACAAAAAACCATTTAAGATTGAACTTTAGAACTAAACACATATGAGTGATTCAGCATCTACATTTAATGATGTTAAAGAGGGTTAACATGTATTAAACAGATTATAAACCTTACCGTTTTGTGAGTGAGTGCATATTCTGCGCTTCTGAATGGCTGTATTTACATGTATGTCGTGTTTCGTCTGGTGCAAACAGCCGAATTGCTCATCACTGAGTATCTCGTCACATCGTGTTGTTAGGACACGGTTACAATGTAACCTGCTCATGTTTGTAATATTTATGTCAATTGCTAATTAATAACCTCATGGGGAACTGAATCTGTCTCATTTTGACATCTGATACTGTCCACTGACACTGTTGCATTTCGGTCACAGGCGCATGCTGTCAGAGTCTTTCTGAATGAATGAATAAAATACGCTGTTTTCCACCAAGGTAACTCAGAGTGCTGAATTATAATTAGCTAAACTGGCATTGTGCAGGTTAATTTACCTAAACAATGACAGCGTTCCGGCGCGGAAAAAACATTTTCAATTCTGACTTCAGCATTGTTTTTCAGACAAACAAGTATGTTCACTTAGGATGTGTCTTAAATATCTGCAAACATATTACGGTATTTTTATGCTTTAAAAGAGTCAAAAACTTACATACAGCACCTTTAATATCTTGTTCATAGCATGAGTCTTTACATGCAAAATGGCTGAACAAGCTGTCATAGTATTTTGTCATAATGCATATTTCTAGACATTTTCATTAGACCTTTTTTTGTAAATCTGTCTACAATAGGTAAATTTCTCCCATGTCAATCTTGACTATTTCTAATGAAGGTGCATCTTAAAGAAGATTGTCACGTGCATCACATTTCTACTTTAGTTTTTTCTTTGAGCTATGCAGTGCTGTTTTCTCCTTTCTGTATCACAATGACATGATCTGTCAACAAATTACAGTACAAAAAACTATTTAGCCATAGTTTACATCAGAACAACCCTTCAGAGCACATTGTTGTATTGAAAACATGACTAAGTAATTTGACTGTCTTATTCACACACGATGACACAAGGACTTCTGACTGCACTGACACTTTCATTGGCACAGAAATGTAGTTTTAAGAGATGAACTAAGCATATTGAGCAAAAGATTGACTTTTGCAGGCTATCCATGGCGTTTTGCTGTGTATATGCATTGTTATAAGAAATGCACTTACTGTTTTGCAAATTTGAATTCAGATATGAGAGCATGAGAACTCATTTATTTTCATTGATTACAGTACCTGTAGACTGAGAGAGGTTCTTTTCATGCTGTGTTTTCTCTCAGGTTCATCTCTGATCATCGGCGGGTCTGTGACTGTGATTCTGCTCATCTCTGGATTTGTTTCAAGCATAATTGTTTTCTGCAAGAGGCGTCAGACTCAAGGTGATTTTTATTGGGGGGATGGGTGGGGGGGTTGCTGACAGATCTAGTTTGACACAGTTGCAAGCCATTGTTACCCATTTCAAAGTTTATCATTGTAACATACAGAGCATGACAACGGAAACGAGGATCCAAATCAAAATGCAGTTTTGTTAAAAGAACCATGTTGAAAACAGCCAGAGTTGAATAGTAGCAAACAGCAATACTCAGGTTAATCCAAAGAGTAACCCAACAAACAGGAAAAGGTCAGAAAAAAATAAACTCAAAAACAAACAAACAAACAAGCATTTCAATTAAATTGTATTTAATTTAAATTGTGTATTAGCCTCAATAACCATAACCTAAATAGTAGGGTCCAGCACATTTTAGGGTCCCCTTGAAACTTTTCCATTGTGTTCTGTATTATTTGCATGTGTTGTGGGAAAATGCAGTGCAGTTTGCAGGAGTCGATCGCAGTGCACGTTTGCTGTCAAAGCAATGAAGATCTTTTCTTAATTTGCTGGTGTTTTCTTAAATTGCTGCGCGTTAAGCTCTCTCTGCCCCATAATAATAATTATATAATTGCAATAATTAAAATAATGAACGCTGTAAAAGGTCAGCAGTCTTAGATAAACAATATGCTGATGCAATTTTAGAATACATATAGATCATTTCAATATGGCGATATCATTGTTCCATGAAGAGTTTCTGCTTGTTGTCAAACTATTTCAGAACTGTAACAAGAGGTGATTCAGTCATAACTAATGTTAGCACAGCTGTCATTAAAAAAAACTTATCAGTTTATGGAGCTTTCTGGATTCTTAGAAGCTATGGACATTTATTTTGAACTTTGAATTTATTTATTGAATGGGATAGCCCCTTGAGATGAATCATCTCATTTTCGAGGGGGTCTCTGTAAAAAAAAATAATAAAAAAAATCTTAAATAGTAAATACATTAGGAGTCTGTTGTTATCCTTTACTTAACAATCAAAATGGTCTATTGTCGGAATTTGTGCAAATAAGCCTGAAATCAATTAATTTATTCTCCTTCGGCTTAGTCTCTTTTTTATCAGGGGTTGTCAAAGCGGAATGAACCACCAACTATTTCAGCATACGTTTTACACAGCGGATGCCCTTCCAGCCGCAACCCAGTACTGGGAAACGGGGTAACGGATCCGGCATGTTATCAAAGACAGTCGTGGAAGAATAAAATGAAGTGCCTGATCAGATTTCAGTGGTGCCGGAGCAAGCCAGAAAATTAAGCCCTGGAAACACCCATACACTCATTTACACACACTCATACACTACGGCCAATTTAGTTAATCAATTGCCCTATAGCACATGCGTTTGGACTGTGGGGGAAACCGGAGCACCCGCAGGAAACCCACGCCAACACGGGGAGAATATGCAAACTCCACACTAAAATGTCAACTGACCCAGCCAGGACTCGAACCAGCGACCTTCTTGCTATGAGGCAACAATGCTAACCACTGAGCCACCGTGTCACCACCGTGTATCCATATAATAATTCTGATAATCATGTAAAATGTAATCTGGTCAGGTTAACTCTCATAGGAGGAATAAAATACATCAATCACTGAATAAAGCTGTTTTTTTTTTGAGGAAAGAGTATATTATAAAGTGTTTTTCCACCTATAAATTTGTTTTCACAGACTCTAATTCAGCCTCTTTAACTCCTGCAACAGGAAACAGTGAAGCGGTTAGTAAATATCTTTCTGTTTACTAAATTATTTGTTAACAAATGAGGCTCAGCGGAAATTTAAATAATAATTTCTCATTTTCTTCTCAGGTTTCTCAAATGCCGCACTTTTATGAAGAAATCAATAACACCAGACCTCAAACGGACTGCAGAACAGCACAATCTCCCACAAACCCGTCTGCTTCCTATAGCACAGTTTACGCTACGCCACATCAACCCAAAAACCCCTCTGCTTCCACTGTTGATGCTACTCCACATCTACACACAAACCCGTCTGCTTCCTCTAATGTAGTTCGCACTGCAGATTAACAGTGCAGAAGTCCACACAATCCATTGATTTGTGATTTATATATTAGTTTTTCAGTACACACAACTATTATAATGCTGTAATTTGCACAGTATGCCTAAAACCGTATGCATTTGACAAATTGAAATATAATTGATGGTTTATATCATCACACTGTTATTAAAATCAGAACAATTAGTAACTAAAGTTGTTGTTGTTTCTTGTTGAAATCACTTCATGATTTGCTGATTTATGTTTCTGTTTCCACACCTACTGTATCATGGTTTTACAGCTCTTAACATGGTGCATCCAAAAAAAAAACAACTATGCTACTACATAATTACTATAATATACCATGGTTACTTTTTGTATATTCATTCATTTTACTTCAGCTTAGTCCTTTATTTATCAGGAGTTACCACAGCGGAATGAACCGCCAATGACTCCAGCATATTTTTTACGCAGCGGATTCCCTTCTAGCTGCAACCCAGTACTGGGAAAAATCCCACATTCACACACATTCATAAACTAGAGTCAATTCAGTTAATCAATTCCCCTAAAATGCATGTGTTTGGACTGTGGGGTGAACCAGACCACCCAGAGGAAACCCACGCCAACATGGGGAGAACATGCAAACTCCACACAGGAACACCAACTGACTCATCCTGGATTCGAACCAGGGACCTTCTTGCTGTGAGGCCACAGTGCTCACCACTGAGCCACCATGCCACCCAAAGGTTAATATTATCATACATTAAGGTAGTGTAATTGTAGTGTGGTCCTGGTATTAATCCAATTATTTGACCTTGTGGGGTCACATTTCCCATTAAGAAATGCCTCATAAATCACACAAAATTAAGTATTTTGAAATGTAAACATGCAGATTGTTTTTATGCATGGCTGGGTTTGGGGTATTGCGATAAAATATACCCAGTTTGTACAGTAGAAACATCACTATGTCCAGGGCTTGACATTAACTTTTTTGATCATCAGCCAGTGTGGCTAGTAGTTTTCCACCTTTACTAGCCACTCGCCATTTTCACTAGCCACAATTTGGTTGTTGGGAAAGTACATTTTATATGCATAAATTTGACTTTGGCATGCTAAAATGACTTCATTTAGATTTTGTGTTGTTTCCACTTGCCTCCTCGTTTATTTCTCCTCTTCGTTTGTTTTTTGTTTATGAGCTTTCTCAATGAGCATGAGCAAATGGGTCGTGCTTTCATAAAAAAGTGTCGTATTGCAATTAGTTTTCTTTCACAGGACCTTTTTAGGGCTCAACACAATAAGGATTTACCTTTTTTCCCTCTGGCCACACCAAACTAATTATTTCCTTGCCACAAACTTTGAATAATGTGTCAAAACAAGCAAAATACTGCTGTATACGCACACTTTTTATTCAACAAAACAGCTGACATTTAAAATATATATGCTCACGCGTCTAAAACTATGCACAGTGGTCTGTTCTGGTCCCAGATCACCAGTTAACTATGAATACAACAACATATTAAAGCAATATTATTGTAAAGAATGATTATTAAACTATATTAACAAAAATAACAGCAAGCAGAAGAAAGCGGGTAAAACACATTCTCCACACGGTTAATGTTAGGCCAATTAATAATCTGTTTAAAGAATGGTTTAAGCGAAAGCGACAACAACTGCTGCTGCTTACAAAGAATCTCGAGCCCTTGAAGGACTGTCGGTGCATGAGCGTCGTACTAGTTTCATTGGAGCATCGTACTAGTTTAGAAGGAGCTTCTAAACACTCGCACGCATCAAATCATCTGTGAGCGCAACACTAAAAGCCCTTGTCAGTGAGTGAGGAAAGCCTGTCTTACCGTGTGCTCTCAAAGCTGTTTTTGTCAGTCGTGCTGCTTCTCGATTCTAAGGTGACATTAAACATGTAGACAAATGGTCAAAAACTAACAGTCTAATCTGCAGTGACGAAAGTGGCTAGTGGGAGTGTCTGTCTAACACAACTGAAATCTACCCACATTTGGTGGGTGTTACTGTAAAGCCCTGATTATGTCCATGGGAAGTCCCCATAAAACATCAAAATACAATGTGTTTATGTTTGTGTGTATGCGTTTTAGTGACATATCAGGACACAAATGTGTATAACTTCATAGGTATGACAAGTATTACAAGAAGGTGGGGAATTATGAGGACATTGCTGCTCAAAAAGCTTATAAATTATACAGAATGCACTTTTTCAGAGGCGTCACAGTGGCACAGTGGGTAGGACGATCTCCTCACAGCAAGAAGGTCCCTGGTACGAGTCTCGGCTGGGTCAGTTGCCGATTCTGGGTTGAGTTTGCATGTTCTCCCCATTTTGCTGTGGGTTTCCTCCGGGTGTTCCGGTTTACCCCCAGTCCAAACACATGTGCTATAGGGAAATTGATGAACTAAATTGGCCTTAGTGTATGAGTGTGAATGCAAGTGTATGGGTGTTTCCCAGAGTTGGGTTGCAGCTGGAAGGGCATCTGCTGTGTAAAACATATGCTGGATAAGTTGGCGGTTCATTCCGCTGTGGTGACCCCTGTTTATTAAAGAGACTAAGCCAAAGGAAAATGCATGAATGAATGTACAATTTCCTATGAAGGTTGGATTTAGGGATAGGGTGGGGTTAGGCCAATATAAAATATAGTTTGTACAGTATAAAACAATGGAAACCTGTGTAATGTCCCAACAATTCACAAAAACAAACGTGTGTGTGTGTGTGTGTGTGTGTGTGTGTGTGTGTGTGTGTGTGTGTGTGTGTGTGTGTGTGTGTTTGTTTGTGTTGTAAGCTTGTGTAAAGAATCTCGGCCACTGTCCATGGTGCTAAAGTTCTTCTGACCACTAGAATAATGACTAGAGCTCCCTGCTAAAAGGACTTTTGTATCTCAACAGGACATTGATTCATATCTGTAAATTGTGCTCACATGAGTACATTTCTTTGAATACAATCCATCCATGTGCTTTATGATTTATGTTATATGATGATAAGTATATGTCTTTGCAGAGCTACAATCACTGCACAACTTCAACTCCAAAGGTGTGAATTCTAGACTAGACTTCTGTAATGCTCTTACTGGATGTTCATCATGTGCTGTGAAACATCTTCAGACTATCCAAAATGATGCAGCACAACTGGTTTTCAATGAGCCCATGTCTCACCTCTCTTTATCTTTCTGCACTGGCTACTGATTGAAGCTCATGTTAAGCTGAAATTATTGATGCTTTTGTACTGAACAGCCACAGACTCTGCCATTTGCTTCTTCAAATCCCCTCCAGGAGCCTCCAGCCTGTGTGAGCACCGTTTCATCACAGAAAGACTCTAAATCACTTTCCAGAACCTTTTCATTCACTGTTCCTCACTGGTGGAAAGATATTCGCAATCGCATACAAACTGCTGAATCCCTGGGTAGCTAAATACTTTTCCCTTCTGAATTTTAGCGTTTGACTATAATAAAAAAAATCTGCTTCTTATATATTTCCTTAATCCCTTCTTACTCTTGCTTTTGTTTTTCTAACAATGCCAGAAACTTGTATTAGTAACACTTCTTGTATTACAATAAAGAGGTCGATGCCTTCCTCATACATCGCTTCAAATACATTTTCCTGCAAACTGATCAAATGTGAAAGTTCACACTTGATTTATTACTTATTTGTGTCTCTTTTGTTTTGATGTGCAGGGTTTTGTGTGTCTCTTGATGGGGAGAGGAGACCGAAGGCTCATCTGCAAGAGTAAAAAAGTTATTTAAGCATGGATAAATGTATGGTAAAAATAATAGCAGAGTTTTATTAATTTGACCCCATGTATGGTATGTAATAACTGAAAAGATCCTTTTGTTTAGTCAGAAAATTTATAAATCATATGTAATGTGAAGCTTAGAAACATTACTTATGATATAAATGTGGTTTACATGTTTGCCCATTAGATGTCACTGTGTTTATTTTCAGTTCCTCTTTTTTAATCTCTCTCTCTCTCTCTCTCTCTCTCTCTCTCTCTCTCTCTCTGTCTCTCTCTGAGGAAATGGGCGTCTCTCTGTCATGTTCATCACTTGATGTTCAACCAGGAAGGAAAGAGTCAAAGCTGATCTGAAGACGAGAGTTTGAGAAGAGCTGAATCTACTAATAACAGAAGATCAGTGAATAAGAGAGAAGAATGAAGATCACCTGGACTTTCACTCTGCTCATGATTCCTGGTAAGAGTCTGATCAACTCCTGATCCAACAATCACACCACTGAAGAACCACAACACAGATTAAACTATGAGAAAATGGCTTTGTTATGGTGAAATTACCTTTTAAGTTACATTGAAATCTATATATTTTGTATTGTGATGTTGTTTTGTTGTAGGTGTGTTGAGCTCCATCAGTGTGATAGGATATTCACGAGGCGGAGTCATAATCAAATGCAAATATGATGAGGTATATAAAGCAAATGCAAAAAATTTTTGTAAAGGACAGTGGTTATCATGTTCAGACTTCATCAAGACTGAGACTAAAAGTGAAAATAAATGGGTTCAGTCTGGAAGATTCTCTCTGTTTGACAACACAACAGCAGCAGATTTCACTGTGACCATCAGAGATCTGACAGAACAGGATTATGGGACTCATCACTGTGGAGTTGATACATTGGGAATAGATGTCTACACTAAAGTGAATCTGAAGGTCATAACAAGTGAGTAACTGAGAGCCTCAAACTCATGAAGATCCACAACATCCTCAAACTCAACACTGACTGACAATACTGTACTTCAAGCTTATTTAACATCAATACTTTAGATTACATCCCACAGTTGATATAGTCAGAAAGCCAAATTTAATGGATGCTGTTTAGTAAATAATAGTGTACATATACTGTATTTACGTGTAAGTAAAGGAAAACAAGGAAGCAAGAGCTTAACAAGCCTTACTTTAATTCACCATCCACAAATGTTATATTTACCCTGTAACACACTCGACAACACTTTAGCAAAGTCAAAATGAACTGATGATCAATCAGTTGTTGATAATACTTTAAATCAATACACAATTCAGCATTGATGGTTGATATTGATGGTGTGCATGGAGGCACAAAACAGCAGATGTGATGATAAAATAAATAAAGCACATGTGGGGTTATTAACAACTCAATATATATTTATATTTTTTATATTACTATATATATTTATATATATTTCCCAAATGATGTTTAACAGAGGAAAGACATTTTCACAGTATGTCTGATAATAGTTTTTCTTCTGGAGAAAGTCTTATTTAGAAATGTGTTGAAAAAATATTCTATCCGTTAAACAGAAAAATGGGGGGGAGGAGGAGGGGGGGGAGGGGGGGTGATAATTCAGGGTGGCTAATAATTCTGACTTCAACTGTATTCATATTGTTGTGAGCGCCAGTGGTGTTGCCTCTGCTGGAGATGACTTCTGATTGGTGAAGTAAAGTGACCACATATGTGTTTATAGAGATTTAAATATAGAAATCTGTTCAGCAGATCCTCAAATTGGGACAGTGAGAGGATTTTCAGGAGGAAACGTCATTATAAATTACAGATATGAGATACAACACAAGAACCATCAGAAATCTTTCTGTATTAATGGAACATATAACTGCATTACTCTAATAAGCATTATTGGGGCAGCAGAATGGAATCACAGCGGCCGATTCTCCATTCATGATGACAGATCTGCAGGTCTCTTACTTGTGTTTATCAGAGAGCTGAATGTC
>CAIGQZ010032382.1:4242133-4257584 GCA_903798205.1 Danio tinwini
CAGTCTGCAGGACACAAGAGCTTCATCACACGAGTGATCATCAGCTTTACTGATGCAGGTCAGTTTCTCAAATTAATCATACAACACAAGCATATTTTGGCCTGCAGTTTCTGTGTAAAACTAAGACATATCGGCAGCATGTCAAAGTCACAAAGACGCATTATCGACTGAGGGCAGCATAGTGGCTCAGTAGTTAGCACTGTCGCCTCACAGCAAGAAGGTCACTGGTTTGAGTCCCAGCTGGGTCATTTGGCATTTCTATGCCAAATTTGCATGTTCTCCCCGTGTTGGCGTGGGTTTCCTCCGAGTGCTCCGGTTGTCCCTACAGTCTATACACATGCGATATAGGTGAATTGATTAACTAAATTGACCGTAGTGTGTGAATGTGTGTATGGGTTCTGGGTTACGGCTGGAATGGCATCTGCTGTGTAAAACATATGGCAGAATAGTTGGCGGTTCTTTCCACTGTGGCGACCCCTCATAAATATGGAGCTAAGCAGAAGGAACATTAATGAATTACATTATCGACTGATAAAGGATTGTTTTACTGTGGTCATCTGTTGTCTGTAATCAAACATGTTCACCTCAGCCGATTATCTCCATATAGACAGCTTATTCAGAGTCGTCGATTTGTAGCTTTTCGTTGACGTACTTCAAACGTGGAGAGGACCGGGATTGAGTCAAAGATGGTTCCAGAAACCAGAAAAAGCAATGTTAAATCATGGTAAAGTGCGCAGCCACAATGCACTTCTTTGGACTCATTTGCTTTTGAAAACACTATTGGTTGGGTGTGAGTCAGTCGATCGCAAGGTGATATATGCATGATAAGCCCTGGCTTATCACGAACATGCATTTGAAGCACTTGTAAATGGCATGAATGAGAAAACGTAGCCCAGTAACACATTTGACATGTATATCACAAATTACAAAAAGGTATTCCTGGGCAAATATTTCTAATGATCTTGGTTGTCATCATATCTGATCTCTGTGTTTTATTGTATATTGACTAACTCTACTAAGAGGTGAACAGTCAGGTTATTTTTAGTGTAGGAGTAGTGTGTGCTGTGTGTTTGACAAAGCAAAACTGCAAAGAGGAAGCATAATTTTCATTCTCTAGTAACTACAGTGTCTTGGCTTTCACAAGCTATGTTTATTATTAGTGTGGTGTTTTCATTGCAGCAGAGATGCAGTATTTAGTGCTGCTGTGAGTTGCTTTTTTCAGTTCAGAAGTCACAGTTAAAGATGCTCTTCCAGTAATGGCTTTAATATTCACTTAGAAACCACAGGCTTGAGTTCTGAAAACTCACACAAACAGCTAACAACTTTTTTTGCTAAGCTGTGAATGACGTTAATGACACTTTACCACAAGAAAAGTCTTGTCAAGTTTTGTGTGTGAGAGAAAAAAACATCCTTTAGAACATACGTCTCCAAAACTAAATTCCTAGAGGGCCGCAGCTCTGCACAGTTTTGTTCCAACCCTAATCAGACACAACTGATCCAACTAATCAAAGTGTTCAAGACTACTCCTGAACACCTTGATTAGTTGGATCAGCCGTATTTGATTAGGGTTGGAGCAAAACTGTGCACATCTGCGGCCCTCCCAGAAGTGTGAGACCTATGCTTTAGAATAACATTGTTGAATTGTTTTATTTTCAAATGTTGCAGAAACATCTTCATCATCACCACCAACAACAACATCATCATCTATATCCAAATCATCTTCACCTTCCCCCTCCTTCTCATCATCATCATCTGACTCTTCTTCCTCATCAGTCAAAACTTCACAGTGTTCCAAAACGTATCCATATGCTCTCAAAACAGCATCTCCAAACACATCAGCAGGTGAACTTGCATGTAATACGATATATGATCAATAGGTGTAACATTGGGTCATTCAGCTGGAATACTACACTACCTGCCAAAGTCTTGTCGCCTATCTAGGTTTTAGGAACAACAAATAGTAACTCGTCTTCTAGTTGATTATTTGATATCAGAAGTGGCTTATAAGAAAGGCAAAGACCTCTAGATTAGAGTTATTTGACCACAATAGAATATGATCATGCCTTGATTTTGATTGATTTAATTAGGACAGTAAGGTCTGACTCTGCTTAGACAAAAGTCTTGTCACTGAACAGAAATAATGTCCAATATAGAATATAAAGTCATGCTGCAGTCGAAACAGAATGAATATTGTGTCTGACTCCATCATGAGCTTGGAGGACTGCATCCATACATCTCTGAATGACTCAAATCACGCATTAATAAAGACATCTGGAATGGCAAAGAAAGCGTTCTTGCAGCACTCCCAGAGTTCATCAAAACCTTTGAATTAATCTTCAATGCCTCCTCCTCCATCTTACCTCAGACATGCTCAATAATGTTTATATCTGGTGACTGGGCTGGCTAATCCTGGAGCACCTTTCAGGAGCTTTGATGTGGACGTTAAAGTATGAGAAGCAGCACTATCCTGCTGAAGAATTTGCCCTCTCCTGTAGTTTGTAATGTAAAGGGCAGCACAAATGTCTTGATACCTCAGGATGTGGATGTTGACATCCACTCTGCAGATCTCTTGCACACCCTCATACTGAATGTAACCCGGACTTGTAAACTGGACTGATTCCTGTGAGAATCTTGTCTCCATGCGGGTTCCAATAGGTCTTCTGCAGTATTTGTGATGATTGGGATGGAGTTCATCAGATTATTTGTCGGAAGAAATCAACCTTCTGCCACTTTTCCAAAGGATCAACTAGAAGCCAAGTTATTATTTGTTGCTCTTACAACTGGGATCGACAACAAGACTTGTGTCAGGTAGTGTAGATTTGGGTGTCATCAGTATATTGTAACAATGCTGGGAAAAACCATGACAGTCCCAAGTGATGCCATGTAAATCGAGAGGGAAAAAAAACTGTCCAAGACCAGAGGCCTGGGGCACTCCAGTAGCTAGATGGTGGAGCTCTTTCAGTGCTTTTTCAGTGGAATTTTAAAAAAATGTGGCGCTACAGTTAAAATAATTATAAAAAGCCTCTGAAAAACATGCTTTGGAGTATATTAGGCCTTAAAGTAAAATTAAATGACACACTAGTCAAATTTGTGAATTATTAATGTGAAAATAATTATTTCAATTACTATTATGCCTTTAATCTGGTCTAAATATGACTGATCACGTTGATTGATGGGATTATTTAATCTCCTGTGTTTGCAGACTCTTCTCTGATCATCCCTCTGATTCTGGCTCTTCTAATTCTGACCATTGCTGCTCTCTTATTACTGTTTCTCTTTAAGAAGCACCAGACTAAAGGTAAAACTCCTGAAATCCTACAGATTTGTAAACTCATTCATTTCCTTTTCAGCTTAGTCACTTTATTAATCCGGGGTTGTCACAGCGGAATGAACCACCAACTTATCCAGCATATGTTTTACACAACGGATGCCCTTCCAGCCACATCCCATTTCTGGGAAACATCCATACACTCTCATTCACACACTCTTACACTATGGACAATTTAGCCTACCCAATTCACCTGCACCGTATGTTTTTGGACTTGTGGGGGAAACTGGAGCAACATGCTACCTCCACACAGAAACACCAACTGACCCAGCAGAGGCTTGAACCAGCGACCTCCTTGCTGTGAGGCGAATGTGCTACCCACTGCGCCACTGTGCAGCCTCCTTTATAAAGAGTTGTGATTCTATTGTCACTAAAAGGTTGCAATAAGACATGAGTAAACCCAAGTATCAGTGAAAACAGAAATCTGTGGGGAATTTTGATAAAATGTCATTAATTCAAGACTTGTTTTTGGCAGGCGATGATTCTCAAACTGGACGAGGGAACACTGAAGTGGTTAGTTACTGCTACTGTATAAAATGTTTTATTGACAATAATAATAATAAAACCTTTCATCCTGAAGATCATCAGAACTGTAAATCATTTCTCTGTTTCTCTTCAGGTTTCTTACACTGCTTGTGATTATGAGGAAATTAAAGACATTCACAAACAATTACCCACTAACCCCTCTAGCTCTTCTAGTGCTCTTTATTCCACTGCTGAATTACCCACAAACCCCTCTGATTCCTGTCTTTACTCTACAGTTCAGGAAGCCTCTGGTGACTCTCAGATCTGCATCTCATCTGCTGAGGGTCTGAATTACGCAGTGGTGAATGTCCACAAGACACCAGACTTGAGGAATGAGGAGTACAGTGAATATGCTGCTGTAAATCACACTTTCACTGCTTGAAGAGACTTGAATGAACTGAGAGGTTTTTTAATCATTTTTTTGGCATGAAGTTTCCATGTTTAGTATTCTTGAGTTAATTACTTTATCTTGTAAATTACTTATGTTAATTATTTAATGCTGCATTTAAAACATAGGTGTGGCGAGGGGGCGTGGCCGAGAGCCGTGGGAGCGAAACGAGGCCCCCCACAGATGAGATCCACCTGTGGCGCGCACCTGCCTTCAATCCCACGGAAGGAGCTCTGGACTATAAGAGGAGGAACAACGGCTCTCGGCCACGCCCCCTCGCCACAATAGGCTACATCTGAAATCGCATACTTCCATACTATATAGTACGCTAAAAACAGTATGTGAGCCGAGTAGTATGTCTGAACTCATAGAATTCGAAAAAGAACAGTATATAAGTTCCTGGATGATCTACTGCTTTCGGTGAGATTCTTAAGTGCACATGTGATGGACGATATGCTATGCCATGATGCCCCACGAGAGAATTCACTAATGGTAGTGAAGCGCCGCAACTGATGTGGATAAATCACGTGATCATGACAAAATGGCCATTCCATTTCCATTTATACTACTCACATTCATACTGTATAGAACACACTTTTCTAATGGTTGAGGAGTACATTTGAATATAAATATAATACCTCCTGAGTAATAGGGGATTTCAAACGCAGCTGAGGTCTTTTTTCATGCATTTACAGTGTAGTGTCTTGTTCTTCAGATGACACTTAAATAAATTATAAGAAACCATTTTTGTTGCTGGTTTCATGTAATAAAAGTGCAAATATTTCTGAGAAAAAGATGTGAAATTGTCACAGAAGGGGGACTGAGACCAGAACTAAGTAAACAGTTTATTGCAGATTAGGGGTAAACAGAATATATGTCAAGCAGGTAAAGTCGTTTCTCTTGCAAAGGAGGAGCAGCGGAACCGTGATGGAATGAACAGGAGACTGATGACGAAGATGGACACCGATGAGATCAAGAAACACACAACCACGAGGGATTCACACTAGGAGAAGACACGAAAATACTGTGGGTACATGTGTAGCATACAAACTAACCCAAGTAGCAAAGAATCTTGGCCCAGGTTTGGCATACATCTGGCACAGCAGGCCTTCATCCGGCACTGGGATACAACATGTGGTTTGGCAGAGGTGGCACAGTCTTTAAGGGCGCACTCACAGTAAGCTATTCGAACCATGCCCAGGCCCGTTTCCCGGATTGTTTGAGTAGTGTGAGTGCTCTGAATCGGGTTCACTTGGCTGGTGCCCAGTTGGAAGAGGTGTGACAGAGTGCGGTTCTCTTGGGCTTTGGCGTGGTACGCTTGTGTGTGAGTGCAAACACGCCTGAGCCCGAAACTGAAAGCAAGACGTGACTCTTAAGGGACTGTTTGATATGGATTATTAATCATTCGTACTGTTTAATGATTGTAAACTGTCGTAGATTAAAGACGCAAACCCCCCGCCGAATGTAATGTGAGACAAGAGTGCTTTGGCCCGTTTCAAGGCAACTGTACATAATGTGAGTACGCCCCAAGGCAGCATACAATACTTGGCCCAGATGTTATTAATTGATATGTGGGCCATGCAAGTTAGGCTTTTATTGACCCACATTTAAAATACATTTCAATTATTTTCAAATAAAGAAAATAAATTATATTAATTAGATCGCTTCGAGAAAAAGCATGCCCATAGCATGCCTAAAACGCAATGATTTTTATCAATTTCATTGCAGTCGTGACATCAACATATCTGGCCCAGTTCAGACTCAGTTATGGGTTATTAACTTAGCTGAGACTTGGCCCAGATATGGTCCATGTTTGTCCCTTGTCTGGAAGGCAGACTTGGTCCAGTCATGTATCGAAATTCATTGCAGCACGTGGGCCAAGCAAAAGCTGATTGTGTGGGCCAGAGAGATTTTGCTATGTGGGTTAGTATAACTAATAATAACTGGAATAGCCTGACCATAGGATTTCATCCTTTTTGATGCGACGAGGCCAGACAAAGTGAGGGAGCATGCAGGTATGTATGGGCTGAAGTGATAAGCAGGGAATGACATGCAGGTGCGCTTGATGATTAGAATTCAGGTGACAGGGATCTTGTTGATTGTGGTGATGGTGAACGTGTGAATCATGTGATTGTGAGTGGGGAGAACCTGGCCTGGCTGTGACAGGAACACAGAGCTGTATATTCAAGCTTAATATAAAGTTGTTCTATATGCTTTAACTACACACTTGACTACTTGCATTTCTTGGTGTTGACTGCAATTGGGGATGTTGTCAGATAGTGGAGGGAATTCTGTAAGGATCTTCTCAATTCCTTTGACATGTTTCATTGAATGATCAGAGGTGAAGGACTAAGGGTTGACTCGGCCATCACACAAGCTAAAGTTATTGAGGTGGTCTGCAAGCTCCACAGCAGACGTCATAGGGGTAGATGAGATCTGCACTTGAGTACCTCAATTTTCTGGATTTGGTGGGGCTGTGGGGGATACTCTGAGAGTATGGGGTATGAGATGCACTGTTATTGGTCCCTGTACAGCCACAGCAGGAGCTTAGTTTGCATTGCTGGCAGTAAGTCAGACTTGTTCCTCGTGCATGATGGACTCCAGCAAGACTGCACTCTGTCACCAGTTCTGTTACGCCAAAGAAGCCAGTTGAGGTGGCTTGGTCATCTTTTCTCAGATGCCTTCTAAGCATGCAGAGGTATTCCCACCAGAAGGAGACCTCAGGGAAGAACCAGGACAGACTGGTTGTATGGTTTCATGGCTTGCCTGGGAACACCTTGGGATCCCCTGGATTGAGTGTCTTGGTAGAGAAAAGTCTAGGGTTCCCTGTTGAGGCTGCTGTCTTCATAACCCAGCTTTGGATAAGCGGTTGATAATAGATGGATGGAGCAATAAAAACAATCCACCCGTGTTGGTTATGTTGGATCGTTATATATTTTGGACAAAACTTTCTGGTGAATTCTGAGAAACTTTGATTCAGTCATTCTCTTAAATATATGGTTGAATGTGATGCCTACTTTTTCAATCTCTCTTTCTCACACACACTCTCTCCCTTAGAGGAAGTGAGCATTTCTCACATTGAACCAGGAAATAAAGTCAACCCTGATCTTAAGACGGAAACTTGAAAAGAGCAGAATCTACTAAGACTCTACTAAGATTAGTAAATAAGAGAGAAGAATGAAGATCATCTGGACTTTCACTCTGCTCATGATTCCTGGTAAGAGTCTGATCAACTCCTGATACAATCACACCACTGAAGAACCTCAATGCAGATTAAACAACAAACAAATGACTTTAGCATGTACTAATATGCTGAAATTACCTTTAAAATCAACCTTAATATAATAGTCTTATGTTAAGATGCTGTTTTGTTGTACTGTAGGTGTGTTGAGCTCCATCAGTGTGACGGGATATTCAGAAGGTGGAGTCATGATCACATGCAAATATGATAAAGGATATGAAACATATGTGAAGTATTTCTGTAAAGGACAGTGGTCAGAGTGCACAGACAAAATCAGGACTGGGACTAAAGATATATGGTTTAAGTCTGGAAGATTCTCTCTGTATGACGACACAACAACAGCAGTCTTCACTGTGACCATCAAAGATCTGACAGAACAGGATTCTGACATGTACTACTGTGGAACTGATATATATGGAAAAGTAGATTCTGCAACTGAAGTGAATCTGAAAGTTATAAAAGGTGAGTGTGCCACTTTCATATGTAGTCTTAAAGAGCCCCTATTACACATTGAAAAGGGTCATATTTTAGTTGTATGGGTTTCCAACATACTGATATGTATGCAAGGTCAAAAAACACTTTCATGGTCTTATAATATGAATGTATTTTTACCTGATTATCCCAGCGACTCCCATTTGAATCGTTCAGCGATTCATTTGTTCCCAAACCCCTTCTTAGCGCGAAGCTAAACTGCGCTGATTGAACAGACAGCGACAGTCGACAGCGTTCAGCGCGAGACAGTAAAATGCCCAGCCCGGTTTATCAAGCCCCCGGGTCGCCAACATTGGTATAGGATCCGATCGCAGCGGACGCATGAAACACGCTTCAAAGTAAACTTACTAACACCACAGTAAACAGTACCTGGTTCTCAACAGTGTTATTCAGACACCTCAGCGCTGAAAGCAGTGCAGTTAAACACAAGAATATGTATGACACACATTCAGTTTTAAACGACGCAGCAGAAGCTGAACTATTCTGAACCTTGACCGCTGCACGTGTGCAGGATCAGCTAACGGTTGCCATAGCAACGACAAACGGCAGTGGAACGAGCTCACGAAAGCATTTAAATCTAAACAAAGCAGCACGCGTCGCGTTTACAACGTGGGATTAGACGCGATAAGAGTTAACCTAATACAGTACACGCGGTTACTAGTAACAAAACATGTAGATCATTTCTATATGCAATCATTGCTGTGGCACCTCGTCCGTGAACTGCTATATGTTCTAAGTGCTTACCTGTACTCCGCTTTTCTAAACGATCACATCCCCAGCCGGGAGGTTGTAGCATCTTCTTTCTTCTAACAAGCTATCTCTGCGGGCTCCCACTCTCCATTCGCAAGCCTTTTCAGTGCTGCTCACCAGCCAGAAGCCCAGCGTTCAGCAGCCTGCCGGTGTACCTAATAATTTGTCCTTATTTTGCCCGCACCCCTGGTGTCTTGTCTGTCCATTACAAGATGGAGGAAGAAACTAATGCATGAGTTGTGTAGTGATAGATCACCCATTGTAAGTGTGCAGATTTCTGAACGACTCCTTTCCCTCACACTTCCAATAATATCCAGGTAAACACAGCGTCTTCATGAACGTCTTGCTGCTGTGTTAGTGGGCAGGGCTGCATGTTTGAATTTTGCTGGGTCTGCGCGTGCAACCATTATGTTTCGTAACGACGTCACGCTGAAACGACTGAAGATTCAATATGAAGACGATTCATTTAAACCACTATGAGTCGACTCTTATATAGATGAATCAATAGTTTTAAAAACTGTCCACTTTCAGATTTAAGCTTTAGCTGGATATTTCACTTCACTAAGAGCTGTGTTACACACTACATGGAAGGTCATTTTCAAAAACCCATAATAGGGGCTCTTTAAATCAGACACAGATCTGATGTTTTGCAATGCGACCGCAGTGTAAACGGTTATGTCAGATTTCATGTGACTTTTACATAATCTTTGAGCGACATGCGTTATCATTCTGTGCTGCAAACATCATCTACACCTCTGCAGCATAGTAGAAGAACACACAGGGCGATTACTTTACCAAAGAAAGTTGGTTGTTCATTTTGAAAAAGATTTTAAGGGTAAAACTGGTGCTTGTTAACAACTCTGGTTAACAATCGGGGCACGGGATGATTGATGCTAAAGAGTGTCGGGGGTGTTGCGGAAAGGGGATCCGTGCACAAAGGAGGGGGCACTTTCATTTTAAGGATGAACATTATCTCAGAGCGAATAAAGGCCAGGAGCTCAAGCACCCAAATCTGCACGTGTCTGTTGTTTATAACGAAGTAAAATATAATTACTGCAAATGGAGATAAACCAACTCCGCCTTCACAGTTCAGTCTGCGGCTGCTCATTAACTCTTGATGAGTTCACTACACCGGTGGTCAGACAGAAGAGCGCCGCGGTTGTCATAAATCACAAATGATCAGTGTTTTCAATCACAAGGGACTTATTTTAGGTTTCAAATGCCGAAATACACATTAGTAGTAGCAGAACAACCCTTTACAGTTCATGTAATACACCACGGTTGTCTGTGAAAAGGGCAATAATCATATTAAGCATAATCTGACAACGTGCTTCATACAGTATACACATTGTGTGCATAATTAGACATTTTGTGCTGTCCGTAACTTCTGCGCATGCGGGTCAGTTTACGACCATGATTGGTTCACACCGCAAATCTGATATTGGCCACATTTATAACAACAGTGTGAACAGCTAGGCAAAAACATCAGATCTGAGAAAAAAATCTGATTTGAGCACTAAGCATCGCAGTGTGAACGTAGCCTGAGAGCCTCACACTCTTGAAAATCCACAACATTACTATTCTCAACACTGTATTACTATGATTTACACATGTAATTTATCAAAGGATGCCAAACAGATACACAGTCTTTGTATTTCTCCTAATTAAAGATTTACTCACAAAATGGTGGAGCAAAGTGACCAGATGTGTGTTGATTGAACACACGGTTAGAAATGATCTGTTTGTAATCAACAGGTCCAAAAATCAGCACAGTGAGAGGATACTCAGGAGGAAAAGTTATTATTGACTACGGATATGGGAAACAATACAAGTACCAACAGAAATATATGTGTAAAAGTCGAGCAGATTAATGTATACAAATCTACACCAGCAAATCTGGCATCCAATTCTCCATTGATGATGACAGATCTGCAGGTCTCTTACATGTACTCATTGAAGAGCTGAAGCAATACAATTCTGGGAAATATAGCATTATGGTCAGAGTTTCTGAAGACTACAGCTTCTTCTCTGAGTTTGAGCTGCTCATCACAGACGGTGAGCCGCTTTTAGTCATTCCTGCATTTGTTGATGTGCTAGAAGTGCTGAAGATCTGCTTTAACTGTTGATCTGAATCTCCAACAGCTGCTTGCTGTCAGAAGAGCATCAGTCTATCAGCTGCTGCAGGAGGATCTGTCAACATCAGCTGCAAATACCCACAATCCCACACTGCTGATGTCAAGTTCATCTGCAGGAGATCTGGAGCTGATCTCTGTGCTGAAGAGACGCGGTCTGAGGAGAAGAGCGGAGGAAGACAAGCTGAGGGAAAGATCCAGCTGTATGATGACAGAGAAGAGCAGCTCCTGACAGCAACCATCAGTCATGAGAGTCCAGAACATTCAGCTGAATACTGGTGTGGAGTTCAGTCTGCAGGACACAAGAGCTTCATCACACGAGTGATCATCAGCTTCACTG
This sequence comes from Danio tinwini, assembly GCA_903798205.1. Lineage (NCBI taxonomy): Eukaryota > Metazoa > Chordata > Actinopteri > Cypriniformes > Danionidae > Danio > Danio tinwini. Next base: position 4,253,330 of record CAIGQZ010032382.1, read on the forward strand.
ATGCAGGTCAGTTTCTCAGTGATTCTTATCTGATGTGATGCTTGACTCTGGCAATACCTGAAGAACCATACAGCTCTTAAGGGTTCACATTCAGGGTTGTTCTAATGTTCAAGTAGTATGCTGTGTGTTTGACAAAACAAATCCAGAAACCACTTTTAAAAAGTGGAAGTGTCCTGTTTAATTCTCAAAAGCAGAGGTCACTAATCTCTAGGGATTGTCACAGCCATATCACACTGCAGTCCACGACTGGTTAGTCATTGAAGCTGAGCCTGGTCAGTACCTGGATGGGAGACCACATGGGGAAACTAGGTTGCTGTTGGAACTGGTGTAATTGAGGCCAGCAGGGGGTCTGTGTATGTCTTGATGCCCCAGTGTAGTGAAGTGGACAATATATTTTTAGTGAGTGTCATCTTACAGATGAGACATTAAATTGAGGTCATGACTCTCTGTGGTCATTATAACTCCCATGGCACTTCTTGTAAGGTGCAGGGGTGTAACCCTGATGTCCTGGCCAAATACCCTCCACCGGTCCTTACCCACGATGGCCTCCATCCACCGAGTTGGTTCTATCACTATCTCTATCACTGCTCAAGAGACCGTCTTGGCTTATGTACATGAATAAGCTTCAGCAGCGTGTGAATATAGTTTTTCTGTCATCATTTGTTTTCTCTGCAGTGTTTTTATTTCAGCATTGGTGTGGCCATGTAGACAGAGTATTACTACAGTTCTTTAACGTTATTACTAGTGTGGTCATGTAAATGTCCATCTATTATCCCAATGACAAAACTAACAGCATGGTCGAAGGTTAAATGCATGCAAGCCTTCTCTAGTGCTTCTGAAAAGAATTCTGTTATTTATTAGAATTTATTTATATTCGTTTTTAGCTCCGAATTTAATCTGACTCCAATTTTAAGTGATCATAATATTTAGACTGTATTTCTAATTTTAGGAACCGATCACAATAATCATTTATGACTTAATTTAGAGTTTTGATCTATCTGTTCCCATACTCTTCAGTTTATACGTTCAGTATGGACCAAACGCCGCTCAGAGTTTCACGCCCCGGGTTTGCGCGTCTTCTCACGGACAGAATGTCGACACTCTGAAGTTAGTCAGAGGGTGCAGGATTAACTAATATTCAAATAGACTGGTTGCCAACTGCTCACTCACCCTAAATGAATAGTTCACTTAGCTAAAAACATGCATATTAAACATGATTAAATGATTAAAAGATCTCCATGCTGTTGTGCAAACTGCTCCATACAAATGTGTCTTGAAATCATAAAACGATGCCGCTCATAAAGGTAGCACAAAACTCCACTTAATCTACTGGATATAAAAGATTTCAGGAGAATTCAGAATGAGTCAAAACCTAACATTTTATTCATCAGGTAAAATTGTATTATGCCAATTACATAATAAAACAATCATAAAGCCAATTCAGAGAGGATACTGTAACAATATAACATCCATTACTCAAGGATAAATCCAAGAGTTAGAGATGCAAACCTGATCAGAGAAACACATTGCAGCATAAGTCTCTGAGTTGCTGCAACAGGGTCTTGGCTACAAGATTCCAATGAGCCATATCACATCTCTACCTTATATACTCAACTTAGAACAAACAGCTATCAATTCAAGACAATAGAGGCGTCACAGAGACCCCTGCCTGGTGAATTTAAGATGTTAATCATCACTAGTGGGGGGAGCATCTGGCAGAGATTTTATCAAAGTCACCAAATCAACATATACAAATGAAATATAGTGAATTAAGACCACTTTACCAATCACACAGAGACATTTAACATGAGACCAAACATGAATACAGTGCTACAAGATACACCATATTAAAACCTTGGACATTTTATGTCAACTGCACTGATGGAGAATGGTAGCTTAAAGTTCAAGAAGGGGGGCTTGAGGTGAAATGAGAAGGGTGAACTTTCTCGCATTCCCCCCCTGTGTTTCCAACCTACGTTTGGATTGTCAACAGTGATTTGAATAGAGCAGTTGAACAGATGGTTTCCTTATCTTCTTCTCAGACCAGAAAGTTTGTTGTTTTAATGCATCTCATGAAACTCCATATCAGCTCTCAGGATCTGACATTCTGGAGAGGTTTATCCATCTTACAGCTATTTGAATAGAGCAGAAATGCAGTATTTAGTGTGACTGTAAGTTGTTTCTTCAGTTCAGAAGCTGCAGTTAAAGATGCTTTTCCAGTAACTCTACATTAATATTCACTGTGAAACCACAGGCTTCAGTTCTGAAAACTCACACAAACAGCTCAGCTTATTTTTAAACAGCAAACATGAATTCTGGGTAATAAATGTGTGACTGACGCCAGTAGCACTTAGTTTTACCATAAAAATGTGGTTTCTAGTGCTCTTTGTGAATTTATTGTTTTGTTTCAGAAACAACTTCACCACGACCATCGTCATCACTATCCTCACCATCCACTTCATCTTCACCACCACCATCTTCATCACTGGTTGAAGCTCCACTGCAGAGAATGTGTGTAAGAAACTGATTCCTATTAAAGGAGTCTGAGATGTTCAGTTTTCAGGGCCCAAACGGACACTGGGGACCTAAAAACACATACTATGTAAATAGGACATTTATATTAAATGTATTGGCTGGAATAATTAAAGAAAAGTTTCCTGCAGATCAGAGATTGCTTGTCCGAATTGATGAATTAACACTTTCTTTTTGTGGTTGTTGTTTTGTTGTCTATGGCTTGTCAGTTTTGTAGTTAAGTCTTTAGCTATTAACATGACTATTCTGTAAAGATGTTTTGAATTGAGATTGAATGTGAAAAAGCAAATCACAAATAAAATGACCGCTTTATTAACCCTCCAGTGTCTAGATTTACTTAAAAGTGCAACATTTATTTTGAGATTTGACAGTGAGGTGTATATCTATCAATCAATCAATCAAGCCTTTATTTGTCACATATACCTCCATGTATTCACATACACTGACATATAGTGAAATTGGGGGCAGCCATCCGTCCTGTAGCTGTGAGAAGCGCTGGTCACAGACCCGCCTACCCCCTCCAGTGGGTGAAAGCACACAAAGGCGTTGGATAAGGGGCTCGGTAATGAAAGTCTTATCTGTAGCTGTGTGTGTGTGTGTGTGTAAGCCTGTAGAGTCCAACAGGTGTCCTTGACAGGGAGCAGGAATTTCAGAGCGTCTCCTTATCTTGCTATCCGGGAGAAGTTGTTTTTCTCCAGCCGAGGCCGTCTGGCTGGGAAAACACTGGGAGCCGAAAGAGAAGAAAGTATTTCAAATTTAGGTCAATATCTGCCAATTTTACAGATATTTAATGTCCGTCACTGGTCTCCAGTCATGGCCAAATCTTGTTGCAAAGCCGCTAATTTCACCCCGATGTTTTCAAATTTGCGGTCTAATACAGCAGTCTGATTAGCAGCATACCTGCCCATTATAGTTTCAATCAAGCCGGCCAGCTTGGTGGGGTTTTGAGCAGCACTGACCACTTTTATCAATCGTCGATACCCCAGGGCCCCGCATAAGCCCATCAGCAGAAACCCTGTTATCAAAGTTCCGAATAGGTAGATATCTTCAATATCCTCCAGGGACAGAGCAGCCAGGCACACGACACGCCACTTCTCCCACCCGTCCATCACCTATCCAGCTGCAAACGTCCCGGCAGGACAAGTGGGCTCTCCCGAGCCCAAACTTCTCGTTGTCAATCGCGTTCAGAGACCAGTTGATCAAATCCATAATTCCTTATTCGTTTGGATAGCAGGGCACGGAGAGCTTCAGAGATAGAATAAGACGAGACAAGAAGAGCCAGCCAGGGAAGATAAGGGACGGAGAGGGAAAAAGTGTGACCGCCTTCGTCGAGAGCCAAAGAAGAAGTCTAATGCACAGTGTCTAATATCTAATGCACAGTGGTGAAAAGAGTACTGAAAAATCATACTCTAGTGAAAGTACCATTATTTGCCTAAAAATGTAGTGCAAGTGGAGTAAAAGTATCTGTGTAAATATTACTTAGAGTATGAGTAAAAAGTAGCCCTTTCAAAAGTATTCAAGAGTAGTGAGTGAGTATTATGCTGGTAAGGTTTATGCGATTACATGTAATTTGTGCATGTGGGTGTGTGTAAACGTAACATTCTGTACTGCATTTTGTTATTGCTTAAGGCCATTTCGGTTGTCATACAGTAAATATCCGTCATCTTCTCATCAGTGACATGCATCTAAACAGTCTCTGGGTCATTGCGTGTAAAGTATCTTC
>CAIGQZ010032382.1:4332584-4344162 GCA_903798205.1 Danio tinwini
AGTCAAAAAAGGTAAGAGCACACTACATCTAATCTAATTTGACCTTTCTTGAGTTTCATTTCTATCTTATCAGCATAACCTGAATGCCATCCATCCTCAAGCTGAGCTGTGTTGTGAGGACAGCAGTCTCAGCCAGATTTCTCCCCAGACCAGCTGTCAAACTTAGTTCTGGATTTCTGCAGTCCTGCAGACTTTGTATTCAGCTCTAATTATATCCAGATCTAGCTAATCAAGCCATTCTGGCTTATCTGAAAATGGCAAGGTACCTGTGCTGGAGCAATGTTAGAACTAAACTCTGCAGGGATGCAGCCCCTCAGGAAACAGAAATATCATCTGCAAATATCAAGGATGAAATTCTGTGGTCCCTGAACCAGACTTCTTTTGGCCACAGGCTGCACCTAGAAATTCTGTCCATAAAAATAATAAACAGAACCAAAGGACACATCAAAAGTCCAACATCATGCAGCAGGAACAAGTCTGACAGAAAGCCTTTAGCAAAGTGCCTTGTACCCCATACCCCATACTCCCTATACAGACCTGTCCATGTCGAAAGGCACAGGAGGGTGACCATCTTGTTCACTGGGGAGAACATCTTGTTGATGTCGGCTGAGCTGGGGAACTTACCCAGCCCAAACCATCTTACCAAGTTCAGACTGCATAAAATAAAGTCTGGCTATCTCTAGTCAGTGTTGTTCAATCTCCTGCACAAGCTCAAGCTCCTTCCCCCAGTTAGGTGACATTCTGTGTCCCAAGAGCCAGTTTCCACATCCAAAATGTATATCCTTTTGACCGTGGCCTTTGACCACCACCTAATCCACACTGCGTCAGCCCCCTTTGGCTCATAGGGAAAGACCTGTTTCACCATATCAGGCAACATCATGGTCCTTGATTTTGCTCATAAACAGACTGTTTTATTTTTCTGTCCAGCTCTAAGCCACATAAAGCAGCTGAAGTTTTAGACCCTTGCACTAGTTTAACTGCAAATATTAAGGTTGCCTTGCAAACCAGTGGCATTTTTCGCTCAACAACAATCAATCAATCAATCAAGCCTTTATTTGTCACATATACCTCCATGTATTCACATACACTGACATATAGTGAAATTGGACCCCCCCGACCATACACAAACATCACATTTCAGGGAGAGACAGGTCAACGGGAGGTAGCATTTAGAAAAAAAAGGAAGCAAGATACATAAAGAAAGATAGGCAAAAAAAACTCCCTCTCACCCTACTCTTAAATTAGGGCAGAGTGTGACCAGGGAATTAAAAAAGCCTTGGCAGTAGCACATAAACACATAACACAACAGGGAATTGGAACAGGGGATGTGGATATAGTCCGGTAAGGGCGGGCAGCCATCCGTCCTGCAGCTGTGAGAAGCGCTGGTCACAGACCCGCCTACCCCCTCCAGTGGGTGGAAGCACACAAAGGCGTTGGATAAGGGGCTCGGTAATGAAAGTCTTATCTGTAGCTGTGTATGTGTGTGTGTGTAAGCCTGTAGAGTCCAACAGGTGTCCTTGACAGGGAGCAGGAATTTCAGAGCGTCTCCTTATCTTGTTATCCGGGAGAAGTTGTTTTTCTCCAGCCGAGGCCATCTGGCTGGGAAAACACTGTGAGCCGAAAGAGAAGAAAGTATTTCAAATTTAGGTCAATATCTGCCAATTTTACAGATATTTAATGTCCGTCACTGGTCTCCAGTCCTGGCCAAATCTTGTTGCAAAGCCGCTAATTTCACCCCAATGTTTTCAAATTTGCGGTCTAATACAGCAGTCTGATTAGCAGCATACCTGCCCATTATAGTTTCAATCAAGCCGGCCAGCTTGGTGGGGTTTTGAGCAGCACTGACCACTTTTATCAATCGTCGATACCTCAGGGCCCCGCATAAGCCCATCAGCAGAAACCCTGTTATCAAAGTTCCGAATAGGTAGACATCTTCAATATCCTCCAGGGACAGAGCAGCCAGGCACACGACACGCCACTTCTCCCACCCGTCCATCACGTATCCAGCTGCAAACGTCCCGGCAGGACAAGTTGGCTCTCCCGAGCCCAAACTTCTCGTTGAGAAGATGGTGTCAATCGCGTTCAGAGACCAGTTGATCAAATCCATAATTCCTTATTCGTTTGGATAGCAGGTCACGGAGAGCCTCAGAGATAGAATAAGACGAGACAAGAAGAGCCAGCCAGGGAAGATAAGGGACGGAGAGGGAAAAAGTGCGACCGCCTTCGTCGAGAGCCAAAGAAGAACATATTTACAATAAGGTGGTAGTTTAAGGAGGGGTAACAAGAACAAGAAGGGGCGATTCTAATGATTTATTGCAAGTATATTTAAATTAACTTTAATCTTATTTCAACTGATTTGTGAAGTATAACATCACTTACTAAGTTGTCTAGATAATTGCTTTATAGCAGTGAAGACATTGCATCTGATATTGCTCATGAATGCAGGAGTTTTTAGTGTGTTTGTGTTTTGACAAGTGTTCATACCAGCTCAAAACCACAGAACTGAGCTGAAGGTGCACAGTGTTGGTTTGGTCTGTGAAGAAGCAACAGTCTTTATTCAGGAAACCCACGGAGGACAGAGAGAAGCTGAGCAGAGGCGGTGTGCAAATCTGCAGAGAATAAATTCCTCTCATTTTACTGCAGAAAAAAATACTTTAAATTGCAGAAATGTTCAATTTACAATTCAATATATTCACCTTTATTCAACTAGTTTATTTTAGGAAAAACTATTAGGAGTTCTAAATACTCTGCTTTTACTCACAATTATTCTATGAAATGTTGATGCAAACCATAAGTGTTCAAACAGATATTTATGTTAGAAATATTTAAGATACAAAAAGATTAACATTTTGAATTTCATTAAATATGTAGATATTACTATCTCCTACTATTTTATTTATTTTTATTATTTATATTTTCAGATTTCTCCATCGTCATCATCATCATCATTGTTAGTGTGTGTGTGATTGTGCTGCTGGTCTGTGGATTCACTCTGATTGTGTGTAAATCGAGACACAAGAGCACAGGTTTGATCATTCATGTCTTCATATACAGTATTTGTCAAATTAATTTGAGTGTTTGAGTCTCTAAACTGCTCCAGTACATCTTTTTTTATCTGCTGTTTGACAGAGTTTGTCTTTCTCTCACTGATTAATTCATTTTGTTTTGTTTAATTAGAAAATACCTCCACATCAGACAAGAGAAAGAGAGTGAAAAACACAACGGTCAGTTATAGCATCTGTGTTTGTACATTTATTTGTAGAGTATAATTTATTTGGACAATTTTGGTTTATATTTTATTATAATAAAATAACAATCATATATATATATCGTGTTAAAACACTCATTAATTGGAGTTTGTAATATTTGTGCTTTTGCATCACACCACTAATGAGCAGGGGAGAGCAGGGCACAAAGTAACACTTTTTAGTTTTGGTCAAATACTGAACAAAGTAAAAGGGTTAGACAAACCATATTTTTTTACCAACAACACACAAGCCTCTCCTGCAAATGAGCACTGGAATTATGATCGCCGGACCTGTGGTTTCTGTGCAGTATTGCCAAAAGTGCCAGGAGTAAAAATGTTACTATTTACCCCACCTGCGGGGCAAGTCGAAACAGACATACTTATAAAGGCAGATTTCACACAGTTAATTTAAATTCTGTTTACCTTAAATAGTAGCTATATTTCCTCTGTAATTGGCTCATTTCTTTTTTACATAGCACAGTATGTTTATTTATTTATTTGTTTATTGGATAAACACATTTGAATCTATTTGCATTATTATCCATTTGTCCATTATTATACAGTGTAATGCATTTATTTGCATTAGCAATAAAATATTTTTTTTCTATTAAAACTATATTTTCTATTGAAAACATTTTTATGTAAAAAGTTCTCAACATTACACTCAATATTCAAACCAATATTTGGTTAGTTTAGCTGGTGTCCAACAGTGTGTGGCTTAATTGTGACACCCTGTTACAACTAATCCCGCTGTGTCATGTTTTACTCAAAACTGGCTAGCAGTCGCTGTGTGTTTTATACATCTTTGGTTCCATCTTTTAGCCTAGAAGACGGTGATCACAAAAATATAAGATTTTACGTTCATACTTTCACAGATGTTTTTTTATAAAAAAATATTGACTGTAATAAAAAATACTTTTATGCTGCAAAAATGGTTTCTCCTGTGTTTATCATCTAAATTTTGCAGAAATTTTTCAATAATTGGCAGGAAGACGTCTGCCGACACAATGGTGAAAACCTCTGAAGCATGCCGTGGTTAGCCCTGAGCAAATACCTTAATACTCTGTGTTACGTTTAACCCTGCGTTACTTTGTGCCCCTCGCTCCCCTAATGCTTTATTTGCGTTTAATATGCTATGAAAATTACTCTTGTAAATGTATTTTGATGTGCACATAGACAGAGAGAGAGAGTATTTCTGTCTGATTTCTCAGCTCATTTTCTCTTGGTTTCCACATGTTCAGTCATCAGACAGCAGACGTGATCCTGGATCAGCAGAAATGATCAGTCCTGATGAAGGATCTTCTGATGAGCTTCTGTACGCATCCGTCACTTTCCAGAAGCATCAAGAGTCTCTCAGTGAAGCTGCAGTCGCCTTCAGAACCAGTCAGGTTTACTCTGATTATACCACAGTAGTTTTACCACAGTAGACTTGACTAGCACACCCATCACAGATCATCACAGTACAGCAGTTCTTCATTTATTAGTTGACATTTTGCTGTCGTGCACAGGTGACTGATCTGAAACTGGGTTTGGTTTGATTGTTGTTCAGTTCAGTGTGTTGAAGTTTCTCTGCTGCTCGTGTTGCTTCTTTCACACCATTAAAATAGTTCTTCATCTCACTTTATCTGATCTCGTGATGAAGGCTGGAATAAATAATGATTTTAACTCTTTTAGAGTTGTTAAGATGATTAAAGTGTTTTCTGAATATCTGAATATGATCAGTTTTGACCTGCTTTAGTTTCATAAATTCAAGAGATGCTATAGTTACAGAGAGATTATAAGAAAACTTTTTCAAAATAAATGTCTTAATAATTGACTCGCTTATACCAATACATTTGCTGATGTTGTTTTTTCAGTTCATTCTTATGTTAGTTCTTAATTTTGATGTTTCAGTTGATTTCAGCTGTAAAATAAACGCTTTATTAACACAATTAGTTTTTGCTGTCATGTATTGTTTATGATAATGTTAGTCACAGTCAATCAGTTTAATCTGAGGCAGTTTTATAGAGTCGTAAAGTTTCTCACGAACACTGGGGGAGGGGAGGGGGGGTGTTTTTAGGTTTTTCCGTCCAGCTCAAAGCCACAGAAAGCAGCTGAAGGTTCAGACTCTCACACTAGTTTAACTGTGAACTGTGAAACCCGCAGTGAGTCTGATGATGAACACTGATTATGAGCTGAAGACTAAACCAGCAGCTGCGTATTATAGGTGGTAAATCTGCTGCATTTTCTGAAGGAGGAAACACGTCTTTACATTTGTAAATCATAATAAAATCTCATAATCAAACAGACTATATACCAGTAACAATAAAAGTCAAGTGATAGTTTGTTTTTATGAATTTACCAAAGGAAATGTTAAAAATGATTGTGTGGTGACCTGTTGTGGTATTATGAGGGAGACTGTCACAATGAGAGACACTGAGAGATTTCTGTGTATTCATTCTTTGTATTCATTCCATCATGAGGTTGTGACTTTCACAAAAAAACACCCTTAAACCTGATTTATTTATTTTTGATTTTATATTTTATAGTAAGTTAAGCAAAGTTTCTTGTAAATATCTCAGTGCTGTGTTTTTTTTACTGTGTGGATTAAAACGGGTCAAATTGCTGAAGATCAAATATAGCGTGCTGCTCTTCAGCTTGTGGTTTTCTAGTTATTCTGGTCAAACCAAGATGCACTTCAGGCAACTGCAGGTGTAAACAAACAGGAAATGGGTTTTCAGTAACCTACTTACAACTTTCCATCATAAAATAAAATAATATTTAATTGACATCTTAAATTGTATGTAGTGTAATCTGCTTCAGTTTTTCACAGTTATGCGTCAGAGCCAGGTGAAGCTTAGATTAGATTATTAATAGCTATCTTGTTAGTAATTACATTTTTACTATGTAAATGGATAGAAATGCAAATGATCATCAAATAATCATGCAGATGTTTGTGGAAGCAGTAAATTCACTTTCTATACACAGTAGTCTTCACTAATATCAGTTCTGTGTGTTTTAGAGTGTTCAGAGAAGCATATGCAGATGTCAAAATAGATCATTTTAAACAACATATGCAGCTATTTTATTTATTTATATATATATATATATATATATATATATATATATATATATATATATACAGTTGAAGTTAGAATTATTAGCCCCTCTTTGAATTATTTTTCTTTTCCCAAATGATGTTTAACAGAGCAAGGACATTTTTACAGTATGTCTGATAATGTTTTTTTTTCTTCTGGAGAAAGTCTTATTTGTTTTATTTTGGTGACAATAACTTGTCTAATTACCCTAACCTGCCTAGTTAACCTAATTAACCTAGTTAAGCCTTTAAATGTCACTTTAAGCTGTATATAAATGTGTATAAATATATATATATATATATATATATATAGAAATTAAGGTAAAAGCTGTCATCGTGGCAAAGATAAAAATAAATCTGTTATTAGAAATTAGTTATTAAAACTATTATGCTTAGAAATGTGTTGAAAAAAATCTTCACTCCGTTAAACAGAAATTGGGGGAAAAATAAACAGGGGGGCTAATAATTCTGACTTCAACTGTATATATATATATATATATATATATATATATATATATATATTCGTGTAAATATTGTCTTCTCGACACCATGATGCAACAATTTTTTGTACTGGGTAAATGTATAATTTATTCATGTGTTTTTATTATTCCTTTTAAATGAAGATGTACAAAGCAAACTGCTGAGTTTCAATTACAAACAGGATTAACACCATTGATTTCCTTTAATTACTCTGTTCCTAATTTCTGTTGAGACATTGAACTTTTAACATTCTGTCAAAACATGCTACAAGATCTTAAATGTAAACATATTTTTAAGTTTTAAGGTTGCTTTCAGAAACTTTCACTATTATCAGTGGTTCTGGTGGTCTCATTCATCCTGCGTTATTATATATATAATACTAGTAAATAAATTATAAAGTTATTAAAACTATTTTTTTATGATTGCACATTTGAAATCTTGATGTGTTTATAATATATTATGTATTTATGAATTGTACTGTTTTTTTTATTGTTGTAGCACTTTGGGCTTTAGAAAAGTGGATTACAAATAAAATGTATTATTAATATACTGTACATATTACACACACAAACATATTCCATAGTGAAGCTCCTGACTCCATCTAGTGACAAAAGTTAAAATTACATCCTAACTTAATTATATGTATATAACAAAGCATTTCTTGGATCACCAACATTTGTTGTATGTACTAATATTGTATAATAGCTGATTAGGTATGTACATTTATTTCCTTGTGTTCTGGTTTTGATGATTAGTAAACAGCACTGATTTCCTCAACAAGGTGATCAGGAGGAAGAGTAAAACTTTGGATTAAAACATGATAATTACAAAGAGCACTTGTTCATAGAGATGTTTTTATGACCAAAGTCAGAGATTAAGAGAAATAAACAATAATTATCATTAAAATTAAGTTTATTAATGATGGTGACGTTTGTCTGAGAGCTGCTGTCCATGGTGCTGAATCCACAGCAAACTGTGATATATTATTATGTATTGCTTTTCTGTATTTATAATCCAAGTAAATGTTTAAATGTATTACTAATACACATTATCAGAGGAAAATGTAAATTATTTACCATACACGATTCAGTTCATAGACCTCAAAGATCATGAAGATCTGAGTCTGGTGTGTTAAACAAGCAAAAGACAGAAATAGTGCTGGGGAAAGTCTAGAAGGGATACAGCTGCGGATACTCGCATCCATATAGCATATTTTTGTCACAATGTACACCAATAATTCATATTTTGGGGTTGAGTTTATGAGTGATAATAATAGTAATAATAATAATAATAATATAATTTAAGGGGTGATTTAATTAAAATATAAATAATGCTTGGTATAATTAGTGTTTTTACATTGCTCTGATGGTTGGGTTTAGGGTTGAAGTGGGATAGATGCTTATAAATTACAATTAATAGGTAATTTAATAACTAATATGAATAATTCTCATTAACTTCTGTCCACAGCTGTATCTCTTCTAGCAACAACCATAGTGCTGCGTGGTGTGTTTAAGGCCTAGAGTTGGGAAAAACTGATCTACAGGATCTTACATGGGAATTTACATGTTTAGTTTACATGCGCCCTCTAGTGGAAGATTTAAAACAATGCAGATGTGATTACATTGAGTGTGATTTAGTTCTTATCTAGAGCAGATTCAGTGTTCATCCTGTAGGTGTCAATCTGTGTGTGCTGAATGTAATGTTCAGTCAGTGTGTGTGTGTGTGTGTGTGTGTGTGTGTGCGCGCTGAATGTGATGTTCAGTCATTGTCACTAAAGCAGACTAATGTAGAGAGAGATCCACACACATCATTTAGCATCAACAACACACTCAACTCAAGTCACAATGAAGATCCTCCTCATCTTTATCGTCTTGACTTTACAGCTGGTCTCAGGTCAGAGCTTTTCTCTTTCAGTCACTGCAGTAATGATGCTGTTTTCTGATTGTCAATCTGATCCACAGCTGCTGTGGGATATATTGATGTGACTGGATACTCCGGACGAAGCCTTCTTGTTAGTTCAGGGAAGCCTTGGTCAAATTACTTTGCTAAATATATGTACAAGTTACCCAAGTTGACAACAATATTAAGAGGGACGATTAGTGAGGGACGATTCTCTCTGTTTCGCAATAATAAGGGAAACCTCATGATTTACATTCGAGATCTGAATACACAAGATGCTGGAGGATACCGGATTGGCATTGATGGCCAATGGTCCATTGATATGATTATAAATGTGAAAGGTCAGTCATTTAAATAGAGTAAAATGGCTACATGAAGTACATTTATGTTTTTGTTCATGAAGTATATTCCTATTATTTTGTGCATGACAGAAGTTTCAAAGAAAGTGATGGTGAGCAGTGGAGAAACTGTCAGATTCAGCTGTGAATATTCACAAAATCATAATAACGATCACAAGGTTATACTCAAAGAAGGAAAAGACTCCACTGAAGATGTGATATACACCACCTCCACACAGAATGAAAAGGGGCGATTCAGTATTTCTGTTGACAAATACAAAAAGCACATTATTGTGGGAATTACTGCAGTGACACCAGATGATGGAGGAGTTTATTTATGTGGAGTTTGGATCTACAAGCACTCGTACAGTTACTACATTATGGATTCGGTGCCTCTGCACATTATAAGTAAGTAAAACAAAATCAAATCAGATATGAACGTTTCTGAAATCACATGTGATTTGATGATGTTTGGGTAACAATAACTACATGAACAATGATGTACTGGTGGCCTCACAGCAAGAAGGTCGCTGGTTTGAGTCCCGGCTGGGTCAGTTGGCATTTCTGTGTGGAGTAATACAGTGATTACTATGGACACAAGTACAATGTTATAAAAAGAACCTGGTCATTAAAATTGTGGTTCAAGACATCGTCACATAAGACCAAAAGTCTTCCCGCACTGGCATACATACAGGGACCCCTGCTTTGTCCTTATTATGTTATTTGTAAAATAAATATTCATAAGAAGCTGTTTTACTCATTATATTGATTATATTGGGAGTTTTACAGTGTTTTAAGATTCAATTATTATTTTTTCAATTTATCTTTAATTGTATAGCGCTTTACCAATGTGGATTGTGTCAAAGCAGCTTCACATAGAAGATTAGAGTGAATTGGAACAGTGTCATTTCAGTTCAGTTCAGTTCAGTGTGGTTTGAGAGTCCAAACATTGAAGAGCAAATCCACCAATGCGCAGCTCTACAAGTTTCAAACCAAGCAAGCGAGGAATAAACTTCACCAATTGGCGAAAGTGAAAGTGAAAAAAAAACCTTGAGAGAAACCAGGCTCAGTTAGGCATGATCATTTCTCCTATGGCCAAACGTCTTGTGCAGAGCTGCAGTCTAGGCGCCGGAGGATGGAGAACGCTGGACGTCAGCGAAAACTCGTCTATCACTGGAGTCTCACAGGAGTCAGACGCATGCTCTCCACTCCTCCATGACCACCACAGCAGCTGCTCAGGATACGGCCTGGTCCGGGATTATGGAAACCTTGGTATCATCTCTTCACAGGTCTTGGATCGCATCAGTGGCGTTGCATAATCTCTAGAGGCCTCGGGATGAGTATCACCCGGTGGAAATAGAGAATAATTAGAGTAGCTGCTGTTCATAGTTTATATAACCGTGATGCAAAAACCTGCATGGAGCACATGTTAGATGATTCTAGCCGTCACTGAAATCCCCACCATGACCACTGTGAACTCTCCTTTTGTAATATTTGGCATCTGTTGCCTATCTCCCAGTAGGTTTAACCTTGGTGACAGTATTAATATTCCAAGCCATTTACTCAGAATATTTAAGGTTTGGTGCCAAAGAGGCTGAACTAGCGAACAGTCCCAAATACAATAAATAAATGTGCCTCTTTATTTTTGACATTTCCAACAAACGTAACTATTTGCCAAACCTATTCTATTGTTTTTTTGTTAGTTTGTTTGTTTGTTTGTTAGACTTTATTAATCTCAAAAGATAAATTCACGTCACAACAGAGTCTCCATACTAAAAATAGATCAAATAAGTTACATATGTATAAAAACAATAATGAAATGACATTCATACTCCACACTTTAGTTTCTATTGAGTAAACACTTGTCCACATCTAATAATTATTACAATTAAGCAGAAATCATCTAGTATGATTTTGGTTATACAATCTGAGTCGAACATGTGTGAAGTTAAACCTGTGTATCATTTTATACTGAGTAAATTGTCCTCTAGCTTCTCTTACGTATTTTACTTAATATTTTTGAAGGTTTTTTTTAAGTGAAACCACATTAATAAGACGATTTTACTGGTCAGGAAAAGGGTGAGAAAAAAGCCTTATAGGTTTAATATTTGTTTTAGCATGTACAGTCATTTAACATGTACACTTCTGAAATCTATACAAGTAACATTACATTACATTTAGTCATTTAGCAGATGCTTTTGTTCAAAGCGACTTGGTTTAAGCAAGCTAAAATAAAATTCAGTTCCAATGTTTAGATTAAATGTATTAAATTGACAAGATTGTGTGTGATGATAAGCTTTTCCTAGTATCTCTGTGATGACCTGAAGATCTGTAAACAGGTTTATTTTTATTTTCAATCAGAACTGTCTTCAATCCTCCAGCAGGTGTCGATTTGTGTGAGTGAGTGAAGCATAACGAAAGAGGAAGTCACTAAAGCAGACTGATGTAGAGACAGAGAGATCCACACACACACATCATTCAGCATCAACAACACACTCAACTCAAGTCACAATGAAGATCCTCCTCATCTTCTTCTTC
>CAIGQZ010032382.1:4350433-4364545 GCA_903798205.1 Danio tinwini
CCCCCCCCCCCCCCCCCCCCCAGAAGCACAATGTGTTCAATGGATTGTTATCAGTGTATAAAACATCTTACCACAAACCTGCAGCACATTTAAAATTTCTGTAATTACATTTGTAATTACACTGAACATCTCTTACACCTTAACCCACCCTTAAACCTAAACATACCACCAAACCTGTCTTAAACCAAATCTATATCCCACCACAAGAGCTGGCTGGCCGGCTGCATAATGCATCGCACCATACCTCCTGAGTAAATCCATCCTCCCAATAACCTATGCACACAGAAATATCCACTATATCCACCAACACATTACCATTGCAGCCGGCTCCAGTGGATGGCCCCTGGAAGTTGGCGTTGTCCTCTGGTCCCCCTGCTCCTGGAAGTAGATTGGCTGTGGTTTTAAGGTTTTTTCTCCTGACAATGATGTTGACCTCTGCCTCAGGCGCATAGTGTGTGCCAGCGAACGATGCTGGCCACTGAAAGTGACAGAGCTGGTGTCACAATTTACCAACGGACCTGTACTCTGAACTCTTGCAACAGATTTGTGAACAGCAGGAGCCTTGTTCAGCCAAGCATAGCTTGAGGATGTCCCACCTGCCAGCACATCTCTCCACACCAGCCTCCCCCCAGCCCACTAATCCTGCTCCCCATTGTCAAGGTGTCCTTTGACCGAATCAGGCTACACCTGGTCAGGACGCTCCCAAAGTCCGCCCACAGGCATGAACACATCCTCGTCATCATCGATTATGTCACCTGATAGATTATCCCGTTGTCCACATGCAAGAGCAACTGCGCAGAAAGTACAGTTTTAAGCCCTAGTCGCTCAGTTCATGGATGTTTTCTCATAGCAGCCCGGGTAGACTACAGTAATCCAGCATAAAATCTCTACTCCACCATGGAGTATCATATGCCAGCGGTTCTATCAAGTTCCAGAAGATGGCCGGCTGTCTATCAACGAGGAAATCCAGCATACAGTAAAGTAAGGGATCATCGAACCATCTTGTAACCTGCGGTTCAACCCTGTTGTGATGGTCCTGAAGCCTGATGGCACTCTCTGTCTCTGTAATAACTTTCGAGAGCTCAATGAGTTCTCCAGCTTTGATGGTTAAACCACACCTCGAGTCGATAGACTCCTGGATCAGCTTGGAGGATCCCGATTTATCACGATGTTAGATCTCCCAAAAGAATACTGGCAAGTGCCTTTCACCCCACACGCCTAAGAGAAGACTGCCTTCTCCACACCTGGTGGACACTGGCACTACCTCTTCATTCCCATCAGGCTCCACAGGGCCCTGGCAACACATGATGGATATCCTCCTTCACCCACATGAAGCATATGTAGCCACATATATGGAGGATGAGGTAGCCACTAAAAGTCTTGGGAGGACCATTTTACCCATCCAGGACGGGTTCTGTTGGACTGACAACAAGCTGGGCTTACTGCTAACCCTAGGAAATGTTATCTGGGGCTCAAAAAAGCACCGGTACCAGAGGGGCTTGTTCAACCCCAGCAGGCAAAGTGAAGGCGCTGCAGATGTCCGCTAGTCCGACAACAATGACCGAGGTACATTCCTTATTGGGGTTAGCAGGCTATTATCAAGGTTTTATCTCTAACTTTTCATCCATAATCATCCCACTAACCAACCTGTTAAAGAAGGGGCAGCCAGAAAGGATCCCCTGGAGCCCGGCAGCCGAAACAGCAATCCAGTCCCTCAAGTCAGTGTTTGGTTCATCACTGGTCCTACATAAACCAAACTTTAGCTGCCTCTTCATCGTCCAGACCAATGCTTCCGACTCTGGCCTGGGATTGGTCTTCTTCCAGGTGGTGAGGAACACCCCATAGTCTATGTGAGTTAGAAGCTTTCCCCTGCAGAGTCCAACTATGCTGCTGTAAAAAAAGGAGGCCCTGGCCATCAAGTGGTCAGTCCTGGAGATAAAATACCTGTTCCCCAGAGCACCCTAATATTCTCGACCAGGGGATTCTGGATGCCTTCACTTCCACCTTACCGCTATGTTAATAAACCACCTTCTGGGGATGCTTGTGTTACACTTTCTATCCTTGTTAGTGTTTTTTCCACAATAAATAAAATAAAAAATGTTTTTATAAAATTAAATATGGCTTCAATTTTTTTTCCATGACCATCTGTCTTTATGATTTAATCTATAAATCATAATGTTTTTTGTGATTCGCTTCAATTATCACTCTGTGTGTTTTCTTTCAGATTTCTCCATGATCATCATCATTGTTAATGTGTGTATGACTGTGCTGTTGGCTGGTGGATTCACTCTGACCATGTGGAAATTAAGACACAAGACAACAGGTTTGATCATTTATCTCTGGAATATGACTAAAATACGACACGAGATGAGGTGACACACAATACAATTCATTTATTCTGAAACATTTATTAGCATTTATTATCTCCTCACTCTTGTTGGGTTTGATCTAGTCTGTCTTCATCTTACTGATTGATTCGTTTCCTTTTTGGGTTCAATAGGAAAAACCTGTACATCAGAGATGGAAATGAGGGAGAACAATACAGTGAGTTACAGTGTGTGTGTGTGTGTGTGTATACTTGTTTTTATATCCTGGTGGGGACTAAATGCACACAGACTCATGGGGACTTGTGTCACCGTTGGAGAGAATAGTGTCTATTAGAGTCCCCACTTGGATTTAGGAACAAGTCAGGGTGTGTGTGTTTGCACATAAGAAATGCATTGCTTTTTCTTGTTTCTCAGTCCATTTTTTTTCTTGGTTTTCACATGTTCAGTCATCAGACAGCAGATGTGATCCTGGATCAGCAGAAATGATCAGTCCTGATGAAGGATCTTCTGCTGGGTTTCAATACACATTTGTCACTTTCCAGAAGCCTCAAGAGTCTCTCAGTGAAGCTGCAGTCTCCTTCAGGACAAGTCAGGTTTACCCTGATTACACCCAAATCGTTTTACCACAGTAAACTAGACTAGCACACCTATAACAGATCATTACAGCACAGCAGTAGTTCATTTATTAGTTGACATTTTGCTGTCGTGCACAGGTGACTGATCTGAAACTGGGTTTGGTTTGGTTGTTGTTCAGTTCAGTGTGTTGAAGTTTCACTGCTGCTCTTGTTGCTTCTTTCACACTATTTAAAATAGTTCTTCATCTCGCTTTACCTGAGCTCGTGGTGAAGACAGGAAATAAAACCCCAAAGAGACATTTCAAGAATAAACTGTGCAGTTTCCACTTCAAACACAGCAGTAGAGTTTGACAGAAAACAAACTATTTTAATAGCAGCTTCTCAACAGACACTAGTTTAACTCAGCCTTCATGATGAAGCTTGACAATAATCATTACTTATTTTTAAGAGCTTTTAAAAATTATTAATGTGTGAATATCTGAATATTAATTATGACAGATCATTTTAATACCCTTATTATTTTACCATCTTGCTTTATGCATTAACCTCCTTATACTTTTGCTTTCACCTTTTTTATTAAGTTCATTCTTGTTTGCTTTTAGTTACTTTTTCTTACATAAATGCTTACCGTTTTATTGTACAGATTTATTCACCAAAAATATTTCGTTATTATTTCTTGATAATGTTGTTGGTCCAATAATAAGTGAACTTGCTTGTTAATATTTCTAAAGCCCCATTTAAACTGCCAGTTCAAGAGTTCACACTTAGTTGATGATTGAAAGGGCCCTGAGCTTATAAGATCCTCGAGCCCGGGGCTCCCTCCCGTTTGCAAGGCGAGAGGGGAGTTTGAGCTCTGTAGTAGCTAATGAACAGATAGTGATTGCTCTTAAGAGATAACTTCTTACTAGGAGCATGTCTATGGTGCTGATTTGGATTAGTCAATCAACTCAAGTTGCATGTTTTTGGACGGTGTGAGGAAACGGGGGGGAACCCGGGGGAAAGCCACGTGAGCATAAACTCTGCACAGAAACGTTGGCTGGCTTGGTAAAGATAAGAACCAGTGGCGTTCTTGCTGTGAAGCAATAGTGCTAACCACTGGGCCACTGTGCCACCCATCTAGGAAAGGAGTAGGAGTAGGAGTGGAAGGGGGGATTCTTCAAAATGAAGATGGCTGTTATATGGAAATTAGGGTATTTATAGTGGCTTAGGAATGGTCTGATTGGTGAGTCATAAATTTAATATTGGGGCACTAGCCGCAAGCAATCATAAGCACGTGATCCTCTCAAAATTAGTTTATAAATAAACTTCACTTAATGTGACCCAGTTCCATTTTTTTGGCTCATATGTGACAGATCGGATCTGTTCTATGATCGTGTAAACACAAAAAAAACGAATGCATTCGGAAATTCAGAGATCGGTTTCAGACCTCCTTTAAATGTAGAAATAAATCAGATATGAATCGGATATGACATCGTAAATTGTGTAGCAAGTGTAAACACATTAATTGGATTTGGGTCACAATTAAAAGAACGTGTAAACAGACAGGCAAAAAAATCTGATATAGGCAACAAATCGGAATTGGGCATCAAGACCTGACAGTGTAAACAGGGCCCAACACATTCATGTTATGTTTTTCGACTAAGTAGAAAATTGGAGTGTGTGTGAAAGATGAATCAGATGATTTCATGACATTTATTTTGTATTATTTTTTCAAGATAGATCTAATTATTCCAACGCAATCTCACGGCAATTCATAACTTTTTAATTTATTGGCTAATTCGTATGAGTTCGTACAATCTAATTTGTACAATTTAGTACGGTTTGCTCATCACCCAATGACGGTTGGGGTTAGGGGTGGGGTTGGGTGCCACGCCTTCTTTTTAAAATCGCCACTAAATTGACAAAATGTAAAATACTTACGTTTCCTTGTTAGATCAGGCTGAATTATTCACATACTCCTATAGCTTATCAATGAGAAAGTCTTTTATTTCCCCCTGTATTTAATGTTTATAAAGGAGTTTTAGTTTCAGGCAGGAAACTCACAGTGACACTGAAGATGAACACTGATTATGAGCAGAAGACTGAAAGGTCTGTTTACGCCTGGTCACTTCATGTGCTTTTTCTGATCGGGTAAATATTTGATTTGTGAAAATGTTTCCATTTTATATTAAAACAGACACGATTCTGATCTTCAAATAATATGCATTTTATTTATTGCATATTATTATGGTAATACTTTATTTTGATGGTCCTTTTGTTGAACTTAAGTGACATTGCATCTACATACCAACTATTTCTCATTAGATTGCAAGTAAACTGTTACGTTGGGGTTAGGATTAGTGTAAATTGACATGTTCTTGCAAAGTGTCTTATAGTCAGTTAAATGTCTGTAGAAGGAGCGCAGATATTAAGCAGACAGTCTACTAATACTCAAAAGGACCATCAAAATAAAGTGGTGTTATTATTTACAGAAATGTTAGCTATATATCTTATTTGGCATTCTGATTATTTTATAAAAAAAAACATCTATTTTTGTCATACGTGTAACACATCATTCAAAATTGTAAAGAGTTTAAATGAATTTGTGTATAACATACTCTCCCAAAAGCAAAACTAAGTGCCTTTGTAAATGAACAAAGTGCTATATTTTTATACTATTATTCATCTCTTTTCACAGAGATACAGGCTACAGTTGCTAATGCTGCCATCTGTTAGTAATTTAACTATTTAATTTCATAAGTACATGGTCAAAAATAATGTTTAGTTCAGTTCAGTGTGGTTTAATTTTCACTGCTGAAGTCCAAACACTATTAGTTACTGGTAAATAAGTTAAAGTAAGCAGTAACTAATAAATTTATTGTAACTAATAATGTACAGTTTTCTGATTTTGGCTGTAATCCCTGCTGAAAAAAATAGCTTAAACCAGCCTAAGCTGGTTGGCTGGTTTTAGCTGGTCGACCACCCTGGTTTTAGAGGCGTTTTGGCCATTTCCAGGCTGGTTTCCAACCATTTCCTGGTCTTAGCTGGTCAGGCTGAAAAATGACCAGCTTAAACCAGCTAAAACCAGCTTGACCAGCCTGGTTTAAACTGGACATAGCTGGTTTTGGCTGGTCAAGCTGATTTTAGCTGGTCAACTCACAGCCTGACCACCTAAGACCAGGCTGGAATTGGCTAAAAAACCAGTCTGGAAAATGCCAAAAACCCTCTAAGACCAGGCTGGTCGAACAGCTTAAATCAACCAACCATCTTAGGCTGGTTAAGCTGGATTTTTCAGCAGGGATACAATAATATGCACCTTTAAAAACAATAATGATCATGAAAAGCGCTATACAAATAAACTTGAATTGAATTGAAATGGTCTGAGTGATCAAATGTATATGTTTTGGAGGTGATTTACACCTGACGCTTTCATGATCAGACAGATATCCGACCAGAAAAACAAATAAAGTGACCATATGCAAACAGACCATAAAGATCTTCATTCAGGCCATCTCCACACTCCACACAGTATGTTTTCATTTAAAGATTCATATTTTTCTCTCTGTTTTGGCCTTCCATCCACACTGAGACGGCATTTTTAGGAAACAATGTCTGTTTTTGGAAACGCTGTCCAAAATGGACACATTTGAAAATGCTGTTTTCATGTGGGAAAATGGAGACTTTCGAAAACGATGAGGTATTTTAGTCATGTGATGCAGTCATGTAACCAATTCAGCTAACATGTGGAGGACATTGTAAAGCAGATGTTTTGGATGTTGTGCATTTTGACAACTTAATTGCAGGTTAATGTGAGTTTGCAGATTCTCCATTTTGCCTCTTTTCAGTGCACAGGGAATTTGCTGTTGTTCAGAAGCAGACCACACATTAAGACTCAATCCCAATTCTATTTTTGTACCCCTTCCCCTTGGCCCTTGAAACAGAGTGTGAAGTAGAAGGGCTTCAAAATGTACCCCTAAGAATTGGAACAGCACTACAACACCTGCACACGTCATCATACGTCATCGTGATCTCTTGCTTCTTATGAGATCAGACGATGGCGACTGCTGTAGTTATTCCAGTTGTGTTGTTTTTTGGTGTTTATCTTCAGGAAATCACTGAAGGCAGATATTATGTTATTATAATGATCTAATGTGGCAATAAGATCGTAACTATACTGCGCATTTACACAGCGGCCATATTCATGTGTGTAAACACACGAAACACAACATTAACATTATAGCAGACACTGTAAACAGCTCATTCTCAGACACTAGACTGTTCTGACAGGGAATTCGAGTGTCATTGAGTGTCAGAATGTTGTGGGACTGCTGTACAGGAGTTATTATTAGAAAAATCTACCTGAAAAATCTACTTTTCGAAGGGTATATAGCCCTTCCCCTTAGCCCTATGCCTTCAAGCTTAAGAGTATTGGGACAGCCCTACCCCTTCACGGGAACGGAGAAGGGCAAAGGGGTAGATTTGGGAGTGGGCCTTACTGCAACGTTTCAAAGAGATGAAAAGTAAATAAATGGCAGGCGGATATGACGCAGGTGTCTTACATCTGTGCGCATGTGCAGATCATCATCCAAAATATTTTCAGACATTTAAGTGTGGATGAAGGAAAGAACTGAAAATGATAGTGTGGACATGGAAGGTTTTTTAGACGAAAACACTATTCTTCATATTTATCTGGTCTGTTGTGTTGACGTAGCCTCAGTTGTATTTACTTAACGCGATTCACTGACAGTGAGTTCTATTTGAATGATCTAGCCACAAAGTCTAAAGTGCAGAGCGCAAAAGCATTAAGGTCGTGTCCGAATTCACTTTTGCTATTTTAAGGACAGAAATATATGGTTTGCGCTGGGGCGCATGGTCTAACAGGGTTGAGCTTATTCTCTTAATGAGTTCTGGGTGTGTTTTGAGAATAAACCAATCAGAGTCTCATCTCCCATTCCCTTTAAGAGTCAGTTGTGTCGTGCCATGGTGCATTTGCTATTTACATGGTGGACTTTGTAAGTGTAAAAACTGAACGCTTCACTAGTGAGAAAACAGTTAAACAGAGCATCTGCAGCGCGAGGATAAAGAATGAGCCTCCTCCATTCAGCCTCTTTACTTTCTCTTTCTCTCTTTTATGGATAAGGAAACGGTGTTGTACGCTGAAGATATCCATTAGCCTACAAAATTAATTTCCTTTGTTAAGCGCAAAGATTTGTTTCAAAACTATTTCTAAATTCATTTCTAATTTCCAGCAAGTGAATAAATGAACAGTAATAATGTGTGGTAAAATAACTGAGTTTTATCCAGTGCTTAATTTGTGAATTGCGAGGTCCCGGAAAAGATCGGGGTAACAGATCCAGCATGTTACCTGAGGATGGAGACGCATGAAGGTGGAGAGCGCGAGAGGGGGTGTTGGGGGCAGGTATTGGATGGCGGAGGGGTGTTGCAGACGAAGGATGAAAGTGAGGAGTGGAGGGTTGTCACGGACGAAAGTGAAGAGGGTTGGGGAGTTGCGGAGGAAAGTGAACAGCGGAAGGGAAAGAAGGGGGATTGGTAAAATGAGGTGCCGGATCAGATTTCAGAGGTGCCGGATTTGGCGTGTTTTGGCACTAATTAAGCTCTGATTATATCCAAACACACATCCTGTTTTTATGCCCCATATGGTCCAAAACCTGGCAGGTGGACAAATCTTTTTTTTTTTAAAGATTTATTTTGGCCTTTATTAAGTGTATAGGACAGTATTTCAGACAGGAAGCGAAGTGGGAGAGAGAGGGGGCAGGGATGGGAAATGTCCTTGAGCCGGGATTCGAACTCGGGACGCCCTGAAGTGCTACAGCACTATATGTCAGCGCGCTAACCACTAGGCTATTGCGCCGACACAGGTGGACAAATCTAAACTAGTTTTTAATAAAACAAAAATAAATATGCATATAATAAATAATACTGCTAATAATAATAACATTATACAAAAGCAAGTTGTCGTGAATAAACTGAAAAAGCCCCCCTGAGATGTTGAAGATATTGAGCTTCAAAGTTTTTGCATTCCATTGCAAACAGTGTGTGTGTAACATTTGTTTTTTTTTTCATAAAAAGTCTTAAAATGTAAACAACTTATTAAAAAAACATCCCATAATGTAAATAAGTTGTCATTTAATAAGAATATGTCAATAACTCAATTTTGACAAAAATGTCAAATAGACGACTTATGTAGAAAATATACATTTTTGTAATTTTTTTTATTTAAAAAAATAATGCAAAGTTCTTTTTTATCTGTAAACATATTTGAGTCCGCTGTGGCGACCCCGGATTAATAAAGGGATTAAGCAGACAAGAAAATGAATAAATGAATGAACATATTTGAGTATTGCTGTACATCCTGTGTGTATTAAGCAACAACAGCAAGGCATACAGCTAACGCGCTCTGCGCTGGACTTTAGATCTGCTTTCAGGTCTTGTCTATTAAACAGTCTATTTTAGATCAACAAAATAGAAACGTGCCAACAGTGCACCTTAACACACCTCTTTTCTAGACCAGCACACCCATGAGTCAACAAAGTGGTGCAAATGGATTTGCTATTTAAACAATGTGGTGCAAAGCGGGAAAAGTGGGGTTGCGCTGGTCTGAAAATAGCAACACATCGCGGCAAACACATCTTGCGCCTTATTGCGCCGGGTGTATGATAGGGCCCAGTGTGTGATTTAACAATGTTGCATTCATAATGAGAAACAAAACCAAATCAAAATCAATTGATAATAGAGTTTATTTTATGTCAGCACCTATAAGAGTTCTGTTTTTCAGAATTTGACCTGAGAGCCAGCATGTTTATTGCTTTATTTTGCTTTCATTTGTTTTCACCCAAGGCTGTGCAGTTTCAGAAAAATGATATACTCGTTAGTATAAACAATATTATGTCTTTTCTTGTAAATGCTCCAGTGTTTTGTGTTTGCAGTGTTATTCAATACATTTTACAATCTTTTGTTCTTGTATTTTAATACTTTGGCACAGATCAATAAACCTTTTAACCACTTACAGGAAATGTTTTTTATTTAGCACTTTAATTTTCCATTAAAATATGTTCCTGTACACATGTGTAATATCCAGTAAAAATAAAACCTTCATAATTCCGTTCAGTCTATAAAGTGTGTTATTTAGGTCATTCTCTTAGTCATGGAATGACCACAACAAAACCCTCCAGAACCAAAAAGGAACAAACTCCTTCCCTTTCTCCTTATATGGCGCTGGGTGCAGGGTGTCCGATGATGTCTGGGGTGTTTGGAAACATTAGAGAGGGGTTAATATTACATATTAATTATAACTTACAGCTGATTTTCACACAGAGCTCATTTGTCTTTTGAAGACCCGCAGTTACAAAGAACAAACTGCAAGCTGCAGGCCTCGTGAATTTCTCACACTATTTTTACTAACTTAACCACACTGTTGTATGACAATGAAAAACTAATAAGCATGCACCATGCAATGATATACAGTGCTCAGCATATATAAATACACCCCTCACACATCTCTCTTTTAAATTCATATTTTTAATACATAAGCTATATAAAATCTACAATATTATATTTGTGCATATACATTAGATTAGTCAGTACTGAAGCCAAATCTGGAGCTTATCTAAAAAAAATGTATTGTGATAATACTCCAAAAAGTAGTACAGTCAAATTTATATGTTATAGAAAAATATTAAATACAAACTTTTCAAACAAGAGGAAAAATTAAGAGAAGCAAAAATATGAAATAATTTGTTGTAATTTTGTAGTTTGTAATTTGTTTTGCATGAAATTAATTGTTCATTCATTCATTTTCTTTTCAGCTTAGTCCCTTTATTAATCTGGGCTCGCCACATTAATTTAGCTTACCCAACTCACCTATAGCACATGTTTTGGGGCTTGTTGGGAAAACCGGAGCACCCAGAAGAAACCCACGCCAACACGAGGAGAACATGCAAACTCCACACAGAAACACCAAATGACCCAGCTGGGCTCAAACCAGCGACCTTCTTGCTGTGAGCCGATTGTGCTACCAAATGCGTCACCGTGCTGCCCTGAATTTAATTGTAATATCTTTCAATTTCTAAAAAATTTTTAGATAAAAATTTAAGTTTAATAAATCTGTTTTGTTTAAATTCACCAAAATACACTGCCTATATTCACTAAGAAATGGAGGAAACTCTTCAACTTCAAAACGGGCTGTACTCCATATGCTGAGCACTGTACTCTCTCAGAAATAAAGGTACGCGAGCTGTCACTGGGGTGGAACCTTTTCAAAAGGTACACATTTGTACTTGAAGGGTCCATATTGGTACCTCAAAAGTATATATTAGTACCTACAAATTTTAAGAGGAACACTTTTGTACTTTTTAGGTACCAATATGTACCCTTGAGGTATTAATATGGACCTTTTAGGTACAAATTTGTACCTTTTGAAAAGGTACCACCCCAGTGACAGCTCTCATACCTTTATTTCTGAGAGTGTATAATAGTCATCATTCTCTAAAACATGCAAAGGTATGACAAACAAAAAATAATCACATCACACTTCACATTAAACTTGAAGGATATTTTTAAAAAGCAAATGCTTGAATGTAAAACTACATATAGTAAGGGGGTCTTGATGTTAAAATGGGGTAAGCATTTTACTTAATGTTCAAAATAGGAAATATTAAGAAAAAACATAATTAAAAAACATACATGATACTTTTTTAAAACATCTGTCTCCATCTAGTGTACATGTCTATGTAGTTCACTGAAATACTTAAAGAGCCCCTATTATGTGTTTTTGAGAATGACCTTCCATGTAGTGAGTAACACAGCTTTTATGTGAAGTGAAATATCCAGCTGAGGCTTAAATCTGAAAGTGGACAGTGTTTAAAACTATTGATTCATTTATAAAAGAGTCGACTCATAGTGCTTCAAATGAATCGTCTTTATAACGAGTCTTTTTCGGCGTGACATCAATACAAAACATAAGGCCTGCCTAATCGCGAAATGAAGAGACGGTGGGGCACTTACGTTCATTTTGGAAGGGCACTTTATATCTCACACTTAAAAAGGCATGTACACTGCACAGGTTGAGCC
This sequence comes from Danio tinwini, assembly GCA_903798205.1. Lineage (NCBI taxonomy): Eukaryota > Metazoa > Chordata > Actinopteri > Cypriniformes > Danionidae > Danio > Danio tinwini. The sequence goes on from CAIGQZ010032382.1 coordinate 4,362,405, forward strand.
CTATGTGTGCACGTGCCTGATGAAGACACTGAAATATGCTGCTGGATATTATTGGAAGTGTGAGGGGAAAGTTAGTGTTATTTTCTCTACCCAAAGATGAGGCTGTGAAGAGTCAGTGGTTGAGGTTTAATATTGCAGCATTATAGCCCAGCCTTGTGCTGTTCCTGTCATTTTTCTGATGAGTGCTTCTGGAATTTACAATGGGAGATTCGTCAGATGTTTGTCAAAGGAAGGATCAGAAAAGACTATTGATGTGTGGGACTCCTGTCAGAGCTCGACAGGAACTTTATCAGAACATGGATCAGTGGATCATGGATCAGTTTCTTCCTCCATTTCACAAGTGTAAGTGTGATTAAAATGGCTTCCTCCTTGTTTTCTCTATCTTGAAATGTTTGTATTTAATGGAGCTTTGTTAACTGCGTGTACTGTATCTGCTTAACTCTTTTCTCATGTCACGTCTAAAGCCACGTTGAAAACGCGACACATGCCACTTTGTTTACAGATTTAAATGCGTTTGTGAGCTCACATTGCCTTTTGTCGTTGCTTTGGCCACTGTCAGCTGTTCTTACACACATGCAGCGGTCAAAGTTCAGAATAGTTCAGCTTTTGCTGCGGTGTGCATTAATACTGAATGTGTGTCATGGTTAAGAACAGAGCAATATGCTGGTGTTAAACTGTACTGCTTTAATGCACTCCTGCATTGAGCTCACACGCATACCTGCCAACACTTGTCTCTAAAAATCCAGGAGACCAGGGGGTTATGTTCGGGGGTGAGGTGGGTGCGATCGGATCTTATACCAATGTTGGCAACCTGGGGGTTTCACAGACCATATCAAAATACTGAGAAGACCAGAGGGGGATGGGGGGGGGGGGGTTGAAATAAGTTTTCCAGGATAATTAACAAAATGGGTGTGTGGCTGGAGATGGGTCTGAAATACGGGAGACTCCCGGGAATAACAGGAGTGTTGGCAGGTATACTCACACACTCTGCACTCTGACCACTTCAATATTGTTGATAAGCCGTGCTGGGCACGCTGTCTCATGTTGAACGCTGTCGACCAATTGCAACAGACTGTCATCGGTCCAATCAGCGCAGATTAGCTTCGCGCTATGGAGGAGTTTGGGAACAAATGAATCGCTGAACGATTCATATGAGAGTCGCTGGGATTATTAAATCAAAATAAATGCATATTAAAAGACCATGACAGTGTTTTTTGAATAAAAGTGTTTTTTTTTTGTTATTTTTTTGGAGACCCTTAAAACCAAAACATGACCCTTTTTATTGTATAATAAGGGCTCTTTAATAAGAGTGCTACATTTTTACGTTTCATTAAAACAATTCACTTGTGTTTTAGTAAACGGTTTTCATTAATTTACACAACTGTGCTTGAAATTATTATTTTATTGTTTATTATTATTAAATAAACTTATTATAAAATGATTTTGGCCTAGTCAAGTTGAAGGAAAATGATTTCCAGGCGTTTAAAGAGGTTGTTCATCCCAAAATAAAAATTCTGTCACGATGTAATTGCACTTGTTTCAAAATTGCATGAGTTGCTTTTTATCTGCTGAACACAAAAGAAGATATTTTGAAGAATGTTGTAAACCTGTAACCACTGACTTCCATAGTAGGAAAAACAAATAGGTACTATGGAAATCAATGGTTACAGATTTACAACATTCTTCAAAATATCTTCTTCATAAAAATAACTACTAAAGGCTTGAAACAAGCGAGTATATAATGATAGAATTTTCATTTCGAGGTAAACTATTCCTTTAAGTCTTAGTGTCTCAATAGTTAGCACTGTGGCCTCATAGGTTCACTAGTTCGAGTCTTGGCTGTACCAGTTGGCATTACTGTGTGGAGTTTGCATGTTCTCCCGGTGTTGGTGTGGGTTGTCCTTTAGGTGGCTCTGTGTGTGTGTGTGCTGAATGTGATGTTTAGTCAGTGTTTGTCCTGTAGGTGTCGCTCTGTCTGAGTGAGTAAAGCCAGTAAAGCTTCTCATTACTGATTAAGAGCTGAAGAAAGAGGAAGTTACTAAAGCAGACTGATGTAGAGACAGAGAGATCCACACACACATTATTCAGCATCAGCAACACACTCAACTCAAGTCACAATGAAGATCCTCCTCATCTTCTTC
>CAIGQZ010032382.1:4374224-4386730 GCA_903798205.1 Danio tinwini
GTGTGTGTGTGTGTGTGTGTGTGTGTGTGTGTGTGTGTGTGTGTGTGCTGAATGTAATGTTCAGTCAATGTTTGTCCTATAGGTGTCGCTGTGTGAATGAGTAAAGCCAGTAAAGCTGCTAATTACTGATAAAGAGCTGAAGAAAGAGGAAGTGAGTAAAGCAGACACACACACACACATATGCACACATATCATTCAGCATCAACAACACACTCAACTCAAAGCACAATGAAGATCCTCCTCATCTTCTTCCTCTTCACTGTACAGCTGGTCTCAGGTCAGAGCTTTTCTCTTTCAGTCACTGCAGTAATGATGCTGTTTTCTGATTGTCAATCTGATCCACAGCTGCTGTGGGATATATTGATGTCACTGGATATTCTGGACAGAGCCTTCTTGTTAGTTCTTGGAAGCCCTGGCATGAAAATGATGCTAAATTCATGATAAAACTTCAAGGTAGAAGGATAATTATCAACAGGAAACACCGTCAGTGGATTAATGAAGGAAGATTCACTTTATATAGCAATTCTGGAAACCTCTGGATCTACATTAAAGACCTGAACACAGAAGATGCTGGAACATATAGGATTGAAGTTGTAAAAAAATGGTCCATCGAGATGACTATTACTTTGAACGAAGGTCAGTTGTATTCAGAGGTTTTTTGTTTTGTTTATTAGAGTTACAGATCATGTAAAAGCTTTTCTGTTTTAAAAAGATATATTTCTTATTTATGTAAATGACAGATTCTTGTTGTGAAGTTTCCAAGAGAGTGACGGTGAACAGTGGAGAAATGGTCAACTTCAGCTGTGAATATTCACACAATCAGATTGATAATTACAATCCCATATTCAAAGAAGGAAAAAACTCCATTGAGCTTGTCAGGTCATGGAATAAGAAAGACAGAATCAGAGTTTTTGATGACAAACAGAGAAAACTTTTCAGTGTGAGAATTACTGCAGTGACATCAGATGACGCAGGAGTTTATTTATGTGGAGTTTGGGTCAATATCTTCTCCTACATATACTACATTGCTAATACTGTACATCTGCAGATTATTAGTAAGTAAAGCAGGGGTAAGCAAGTTTGATCTTGGAGATCCATAGTCTTGCAGAGATTTGATCTGGTCTTCATAAAAACTCACCTGCTTTTAGCTTCCAAGTAACACTCAGACCTCGAATAGCTTGTTGAGATGTGTTTTATCAACCAAAGCAAAATTCTTCAGCACTGAACTTGCCTATCCCCAAAGTTATGTAAACTCAAATCAAATCTGGTTTTTAAAGTTAAAATCAGCATGTGATTCGATGATGTTTGTGATTGACAGCTAAAGTGGGCGTGTCTACAGTGATTGGCTCCTCAGGAGCTGCTCTGATGATCAAGTGTGAACATCCTCAACACAAAACCAACACCAAATACATCTGTAAAGAATCATCAGCTGGATGTTCAGGAGATCAGGAGGAATGGATGAAGAATGGAGATGTTTCTGTAGATGACGACACTAGAGCAGGAGTCTTGATGGTGTTTTTTAGAGAGCTGAAAGCTGCAGATGCAGGAACATACAGGTGTGGAGTGAAGGACTCTGAATATACTGAGAGATTCACTCAACTCCAGCTCGACATCAGACACGGTGAGGAAACTACAGATACTGTATTAGTAATAAGTCCCTGTGAAATCAAAATGGATGTTCTTTAGGTGTTAGTGTCAATGTGTTAGTCTTAAGGTAATCTATAGTCTAGTGGGCTCCAAAACAGAGGTTAGGAGCATTTAGAAGGTTTGTCAGTTCCGGCAAAATGAATCAACAAATGTTTTAACGTCACCTTATACTTCAGTTTCTGATGAAATCTTCTGACCTCTAGTATTGGATAAGTCCCATCCCCTTTAAGAATTTAAGACGCTGAAATCAGTCATTTAGTCACATCAAATAGTGCTCATTGGTAAACATTTGCAAATAAAAGACAATAATAAATGATTTCTCCATCTTCTTTTAAAAATGGCATGTGCCATGTCTAGCCCCAATGGGGAAAATACATTGCACACGCACATACAAAGTCAGCATGCAGAAAACAAGGAGAACCAAAATTAAAACAGTGTCCTTACTCATTTGGTGAATAAGGTAGGGAAATATGACTTCCTTTGAGGTGAATAACGTCTCCTGTAATGTTGTCTTCATGTTTCAGTGGAGATTACATTAAACATTGAATAAAACTGCACATTTCAAAGCACTTCTCAGGACTTCTAACCTGCATGTTTGGAGAATCTGTTCTGATTTTCTTTTATCTTGATTTATAGATGTAAAATATCCTAAAGTCATGAAAGAATCTGTTCAGCTTGATGAAGAAGTAAAGATCAGCTGTCAAATCCCAAACAAACAGAAAGTTAATTTCTGCAAAGAGGAGGATAATCAGAGGTGCCAGATAATGGGAGCATCTGAAGAGCCACAAATGACTCCTGCAGACTCTGTGGGAAATGAAGAGAGAGTTTTTACAGTGAGCATCAGTAATGTGAGTGTGAGAGATGCTGGAGTTTACTGGTGTGGAGCAGAAACCAGAGACTCACATCTGACCTTCATCTCCCTGACCACTAAAATCCAGCTCAGCGTCATCAGTGAGTCCATTCAGATGTAGAATAATGAAGCCATTAAACATTTACTGTATATAGAGGTCACATTGACATGGATGTTGAACTAATATTTGTGATTGACAGCTAAAGTGGGCGTGACTAAAGTGATGGGCTCCTCAGGAGCTGCTCTGATGATCAAGTGTGAACATCCTCAACACAAAACCAACACCAAATACATCTGTAAAGAATCATCAGCTGGATGTTCAGGAGATCAGGAGGAATGGATGAAGAATGGAGATGTTTCTGTAGATGACGACACCAGAGCAGGAGTCTTGATGGTGTTTTTTAGAGAGCTGAAAGCTGCAGATGCAGGAACATACAGGTGTGGAGTAAAGGACTCTGAATATACTGAGAGATTCACTCAACTTCAGCTCGACATCAGTCAAGGTAAGGAAACAACAGATACTTGTGTGTATTAACTTATCAGTTTCTTTATTAGTTATCCCTGATCAACTGCCTTTTAACACAAATATTCAATCAGCCAGTCACAACAGTATATCAATGCATTTAGGCATGTAGATGTGGTTAACATGATTTGCTGAAAGTCTGGATATAACGATGTTGGTGTTAGATATATTGCTCTGAGCTTTTCAGAAATTGCTGATATATGGGGATTTATGTTATCCAGCAAGGTAAGGTCACAAATCACACAGGCATTCACACAGGCTCAACAGTTCTGGACAATGGAAGATTGACCAAAAGTAAAAAGATTGCCTGGTTGAAGGAGTCTAAAGACCACTGGCCGTGGAATAAAGCACAAATAAATATCCATCTCAGTTACTCTGAGGGGATTGCCTTGAGCAAGGCACCACACCCCCAACTGCTCTCCAGGTCTATGTTCATGGGTGTAAGTCACTTTGGATAAAATGCGTAAATGCGTAAATGTAAATGTAATTTTATGGGGTAAGGGAAACTTCTGCTGCACTGAAGGTCCCAATAAGCAAATAAATAGAGGTATGAAACCACAAGGTTTATTCCTAGTGTAGACAATGCTAAAACTGAGCCATCAAGGAGAAGTACCTTAGTCAGGAGGAGAAGGAGCTCAAGGAGTCCAAGAGCTTTAGGGTCCCTCCTAAAAGAGCTCCAATATTTCTCTGTGGAGAGCCGAGAACCTCCCAGAAGAACTAACACCTTTGCAGTGCTCCACCAAACAGGCTTGTGTAGTAGAAAGGCCAGATAGACACACTCTTCAATAAATGGCCTTGAGTTTGACTGAAGGCTGCTGAAGGAATTTTGAGAAACAATATTCCATGGTCTGATGAAACCGTGATTGAACTCTTGACTTCAGACTGGGTTAAGGTTCATCTTCAGTAATACAGAGACCCTTGGCACAGTCAAGATAACAGTGAACTAGCTGAAATGCTCTAGCCAGAGCCCAGACCTGAACCCTATTGAACATCTATGAGAAAATCTGAAGATGGCTTAGGACCAACGCTTTCCATCTAACCTGACGGAGCTCCAGAGGAACTGCAAAGAAGACTGGCATAAACTGCCCAGAAATTGTTGTGCCAAGTTTGTGGCATCATTCTCAAAAAGAATCGAGGCTTTAATTTGTGCCAAAGGTGCTTGAACAAAGTATTGAGCAAAAGCTGTAAATGCTTATTTAATTTTCTTAGTTTTGTTTTTTTTTGTGGGGTATCATGCTCATTTTGTCAAGTTTACTATTAACCTAGAATACCTAGATCAGGGGTGCAGAATGTTGATTCTGGAGGGCCGATGTCCCTGCAGAGTTTACATCCAACCTTAATTGAACACACCTGAACAAGCTAACCAAGGTCTTCTGCATTCAGGCAGGTCAATTTTTTAGGGTTGGAGCTAAACTCTGCAGGACAGTGGCCCTCCGGGATCAAGGTTTCACACGCCTGACGTATAGAGTAGTACAGAGTTTTTCTTTTTTTCAAGAAGTCCACAATGTTTTGATTCATAAAATATACAGTTTTGTGGGTCTCTCTGATGTGCTGTGGATGGATCTACTGTGTCAAAAGCATACAAGCACAGCACACTTTTCTTATAGTGATCAACTATAAAACATTTCCTGGTTCTTGCCTCCATTATCCCTTTAAGTATTAAGTTTAAATCTTGCTACATTGATGTTGAAATCTGGGAGGAATGAGAATGAAGCATGCTGTCAGAGAGCCCTTGTTGCTGGGGGAAATTTGCAGTGCCGAGCTGGAGGATCAAAGTCTGCCACCGTGAACACCTGAGGCCATTACTGGAGGAATTTGCTCAGGGGACAGATACGCATGCCACAGTCTGCCACAGCATAGGGGGGGTGACTGCCAGTCTTGAAAGGATGGGGGAGTCACTGCTATTCACTGAAGGCCAAGACTTGTTGCCATCCACCATTATGGGAAGGAGCAGGGAGAGCAAGGGAATAGAAGCCCATGGGCTGGAGGAAATATCGCCTACCATGTGAAGATGGAGTACAAGAGGTCCACTAAAGGGCAATCAGTGCTGCTGTCAGGCACCACCATTAAGGGTCTCACAGCTGAGGAACAAGCGACAGTGTGTTTGGGGAACCAGCTCTAATCTTTCTCTCTTTTGTTTCTCCTCATCTGTCTCTACTTTTCTCCCAGCTCGTCTGTCCTTCCCCAGGTCTCGCAGCCACTATGACTTTACACTTGGCATACAAGTAAGCACAGCTTTGAGGTGCCTTTGAAGGGAAATTAGGTAGTGAGTGGAGTCAGGCCAAGAGCCATGGTAGCGGAGAGTCGACGGTGACACAAGTCTTACCTGTGCACCATACCACTTTATAGGACATTTCTGTTGCAGTTTTGCTTGTGTTTAGGTGTCAGTTGTCTGTGGAGGGTGACTGGCTTCTGTATTCCTCTGCTGATCTGCTATTAGAAAGTACCAAAGTGGCTTATGAGTGTGTAAAATAATTGTTTTGTTTTTTTATTAATTTTCTTATTCCTAATCATTTACAGATGCAATGTTCATGATTAAAACTACTCATCTTGGTGGAGACGTGAACATCACCTGTGAAATCCCAGGTGAACATAATGCTTATTTATGCAAAGAGGATGATAATGACATCTATAACCCTATCTGCCAAAACATCAGCTCAGCTGAAGAGACACAAATGACTCCTGGAGATTCTGTGGGAAATGAAGAGAGAGTTTTTACAGTGAGCATCAGTAATGTGAGTGTGAGAGATGCTGGAGTTTACTGGTGTGGAGCAGAAACCAGAGACACACATCTGACCTTCATCTCCCTGACCACTAAAATCCAGCTCCGCGTCATCAGTGAGTCCATTCAGATGATTCTGGAGTAAATACAGTCTGTTCACCATCATCTGTGTGTTAAATGTGTGTGTTTGTGTGTGCAGTGTCTCCAGTAGTGAGACGTGAAGGAGAATCTGCTCAGATATTCTGCCCTTATGATTCAATCTATCAATCAAAGTCAAAGTCTCTCTGTAAGGGGAAGTGCTCCACTAGAGACACAAATCCTCTGGGTGAGACTGTGAGAGAAGAGAAAGAGAGACTGACTCTGCATCAAGACGTCACAGCAAGTGTCTTCACTGGGACCATCACTGGACTGACAGCAGAGGATGCTGGGAAATACTGGTGCGCAGTGACATTAGACAGAGAGCTGAATTATCTTTACACTCATCTGATGGTCATCATCAACCAGGGTGAGGAAGCTTCACACATCTGAATGTAGAAAACTAGGCCTGTCGACTGATGTTCTTGTGTTTCGGATCATTTCCAGAGCTGAGCTTGACTAAGTATGAAGGAGACGACGTGTCCATCCAGTGCAGACATCATGATGGAGATCAGAAAAGCTTCTGCAAAGCCTCCACGTGTGTGAAGGATGGAGATTCATTGGAGACCATCAGAGATGCTCGATTCCCTATCAGTGATGAAGCGTCTGCTGGAGTCTTTACTGTCAACATTACTGATCTGAGAGCAGACGACTCTGGGGTTTACTGGTGTGGAGCTCACGTCATCACTAAAGTCAACCTAGAAGTCAAAAAGAGTAAGTACGGTCTTTACTTTTAAAGTAGAGTGTTTTGCTGCAGATAATGGCTGATTTTTCTTTAAAGAGGTAGTTCACCCAAAATGAAAATTCTGTAAATTACTCCCCCTCAGGTGAGTTCCAACCCCCTGAGACCTTACTTCATCTTCAGACACATATTTGTAAGATGAAATCTGAGAGCTCCTTTATCCTCCATAAACAGCAAGGCTCATGTGAAACTCAAAGTCCAGACCAAAGTCCAGACCAAAATGCTTCACTGCACAGTGGTCATGAGGTGCACTTACACTACAGTTGAATAAAGTCATTGTTTCAAGTATTATGCTCATTAGTATTTTTATAGCTTGATAATAAACCACTTAAGGCAGGGGTGTCAAACTCAATTCCAGGAGGACTGCAGCCCTGCAGAGTTTGGTTCCAGCCCTGCTTTAACACACCTATCTGTAGGTACCAAACAAGCCCGTAAGAACTCAATTAGTTTGATCAGGTGTGTTTAATTACGGTTAGAACTAAACTGTGCAGAGCTGCAGCCTTCCAGTAACTGAGGTTGATACCTGTGCTTTAAGGCAGTGGTCCTTAACCTTTTTTATAACCGCGGACCGGTCAAGGACCATCAGCCGTTTTCTCAGAGGAACAAGCTGACAAAACATTGCTGTCACTCTTATACAAGTATTATTTATGGAGAAAACGTGCAAAGCACTGCAGTGTTTGGGTTTCCTGTGTTTGTCTTGGATAATTAGTCTACCGAAATGTGTATATTCCATACAAAGTATGACACTGATCAGTTAGTTATTGTCACATGACTCAAGTTAGAGATCTGCACGGGACAGAATTTTTTAACACGCTCCCACCCGCTTTCCACCCGCTCACACATGACCGCTCCAGCTGTATATTCAGCCTTTGTTTACCCGCTGCCCGCCCCGCCCCATTACTTACCAGACCCGATTGTTCCTGCAAAATTTTTTATCTGGTTTCCAAAATCTCATGTTAAAATTGGGTATTACCAAAAGATGTTTGCCCCTTTGTGATGAGACATGAGTGCCACTTGACATGAGGTGAGGTTTGTGGCTGGTAAGGCACTGACTCTTTTAATGTCAGATTTACAAACATATCCACTCAATATATTTGCCAACTACAGATTGTGTTTCATATATCATATCAGCATTGTTTCTTTACACATGGCAGGTACATACTGAGCCAAGGAATAATGTAAAATCTATAGCGATTAAATATGCCTCCCAAAAAACACTCAGCTGGATGCTACAAAGTCCAGACAGCCTATAAAAAGCGACACACAGCACCACAGCGGATGCGCTCTCGCTCACTCGCTCGCTTGCGCACTTTCTCTCTCTCTAGGGAGTGCTATATTGTTAGACCAACTGCTCCCGTTCAAATTACAACAGAGTTACCGACCACTAGCCCGTTTTATTCGGAAATTTATTTCCACACCGCAAGAAATGTGGTCGGGTCCTGCAGCACCCATGGTACAGCCACAGGAATGCAGACCTCTAGCGCAAGTGTCACGCCGTGCACCTCCATTGAAAATAACGAACTTGAGTGAACTCTAGAAAAGACACGATATGCGAACAGCCCCTAAAAGGCCACCATCATTTGCAATGTCCATCAGTTGATCTTCTTGCACAGACATGCTGGATTCACCGTGCTGCCTATGGAGGATGAGGGAGCTCTCCGATTTCATCTAAATTAATGTTATGAAGATGAACGGGCAACGCAGTGGCGCAGTAGGTAGTGCTGTCGCCTCACAGCAAGGAGGTCGCTGGTTCGAGCCTCGGCTGGGTCAGTTGGCATTTCTGTGTGGAGTTTGCATGTTCTCCCTGTGTTTGCGTGGGTTTCCTCCGGGTGCTCTGGTTTCCCCCACAGTCCAAACACATGCGGTATAGGGGAATTAGGTAGGCAAAAATTGTCTGTGGTGTATGAGTGTGAATGAGTGTGCATGGATGTTTCCCAGAGATGGGTTGCAGCTGAAAGGGCATCCACTGCGTAAAACAAATGCTGGATAAGTCGGCTGTTCATTCCGCTGTGGCGACCCCAGATTAATAAAGGGACTAATCTGAAAAGAAAATGAATAAATAAAGATAAAGAAAAGTCGTCTTCATAATGCTGTATGAATGAATCATTGTATAGGAACGACATGAGCGTAACTAATGACAAAATTTTTATTTTTTGCTAAACTAACCCTTTAAATTTACAATTAGGAATGACAATGAGATTCTGAGATACAGTGACTTGCAAAATTATTCACACCCCTTGAGCTTTTCCACATTTATCCTGCTATAACCACAAACATACTTGTGTTTTATGTGAACTTTGTGATATGACAACACAAAATGCCACGTAATTGTAAAAAGGAAGGAAACCATACCTTCCAACACTCCCATTTTTCCCGGGAGTCTCCTGTACTTCAAACCCACCTCCCGGTTTGTCATTTCTCCCGGAAAACTCCCGGAATTTCAACCCCTTCCCCCAGTCCTCAGGTGATTGGTACAATCTGTAACACCCTATTCACATGGGGCTTCAGCGTCAACATTTGACAGAGGGTGTGTCTGAAGTTGGGGCTGACGCGATCGTCATAGCAGCGTCAGCCAATGAAATTAGTCAGCAATCGGTTACTGTCTGAACTGGTATATTTGCATACACCGATCTGGTTGGCTGGCGCTTCCATCGACGTCGGCACTTGAAAAGTTGAGAAAGTCCCAACTTCTGCAGCAATCAACGCCACTGAAGCGGCGCCGACGAATCCACAATGCAGTGATTTGGAGCTGACGCTCTTGTAAATGGGGCGTAACACCCCCGGATCGCCGACCGACTAGGCACCCCTTCAGGTCGCTCTGCTCACCATCCACACACCCCAACCCCCACCCCCCTTCTCCCAGATTTTCAGAGACAAATGTTGGCAGGTATGAAGGAAACTAATAAACAATTTTCAGATTTGTTTACTAATTAAAATTTGAAGATATTGGCATGCATATGTTTTCACCCCCTTTACTCCTATCACCCTAACTAATATCCAATGAAGCCAATTACTTTCAGAAGTCACCTAAGTGGTAACATGAGTGTAATCTCTATATAAAGTATAAATATTTTTGCAAGGCATAGTATGTCTTTAAGTGGTTAAATCATCAAATTCTACCCACAAAAGCAAAAGTCTAACACAAAATTCTAGTGTTTTAATTCAAATGCAAGCTTCACACCACATTGACTTTTACTACTTAAACCACATCGACTTGTATTCTAATTTTCTTACTATAAATAAGGGAAAACTCAAAATTTAATTAAAAAAAATGCAACAAATGCTACACTAATAGCTCTCTAATCCCAATTCTGGACTATATTATTTATATTTGGGGATGATTAGCATCAGTATGAGTCGTGACCTCACAGATAATGTTATGTTTAGAGGTTAAACCGTTCAGCGAGCGGTTGAGCGGTTTTTGATTTCCTCAGTTTATAAAAGCAGAAGTGAAACAAACACAACAGCCACAAATAGATGATCGGAAACTTACAGATGCAAATGATGTTTCATTGCTTCAAGCTGAAAATCATGCAGACTTTATTTATATGTATATTTTTGTGTAATTAAATTTGTATGTTGTTATAATTGCAGGTGTTTTAGCCAGAATCCTGATCTCTTGTGTCAGCGTGACTCTGCTGTTGACAGGAACTTCAGTTCTGTTGTTTTATATATCAGGATTCATCAAGAAACGAGGTGAAGTTAACGCTCTGCTGGTCTTCTGTGACCAGCTGCTCTTTTACTTTCTCCCTCCAGCCTTCATATTTAAATATTATCATCAGTTCGTGCACATTCTCATCTGATTTCCTGGAAGAGTTGCTTTTATTTTTATATATTCAGCAGCTAATTTGAGTTTTTTTCCAATCTAATTCTGGAAGAGGGCGACTCTGTGGCTTAGTGGTTAGCACTGTGGCCTCACAGCATGAAGGTCGCTGGTTCAAGCCTCGGCTGGGTCAGTTGGCATTTCTGTGTGGAGTTTGCATGGTCTCCCTGTGTTAATGTGGGTTTCATCCGGGTGCTCCGGTTTCCCCCACAGTCCAAACACATGCGCTACAGGAGAATTGGATGAAGTGTTAATGTGCTTGTGTGTGTGTGTGTGTGTGTGTGTGTGTGTGTTGTGGGTTGCAGCTGGAAGGACATCAACTGCATAAAACATATGCTGGAATAGTTGGCGGTTCATTCCAGTGTTGCGTCCTCTAAAATAGAGAGGAAAATGAATGAATGAATAATTGTGGACTCTTTACTACCGTTTCATAAATCCATCTCATAAATCCAGCTTTATTGTGTTGTTGGATATTTAGTTTTACTCTGGTTTTAATCCACAGATCATCATTCGTCCTCGGAGACGAGCCGTGGAGAGGTGAGGATTTTTTTTAGATTGAAGTTCATTGAATAATTTGCTAACTGTTTTCCACTTAAAGCAGAACTAGATTTACTTTCAGGATTTACAGAACTTGTGATTCGCTTTCAGGGTAAATCAGGTTTATTTAAAGCAAATTTAATATGCAGTGCTAATTCAAAAGGAAGTGTGCATAAAAAGGATAAAATAATAATCACAGCAGAAGCTAATGCAGAGAATTGTACACAATAAGAATAATACTTTACAATATATAATAATATAATGTATAAATATAATGTAATAATAATTATAAAATACATAGAAATGTACTTAAAATAATGAAATCAGCTAATGAAACACTCAAAATGAAACTAAACATATAATCATAGTCAAAAATAATCACAAATAATTAGGTTAACTAGGCAGGTTAGGGTAATTAGGCAAGTCATTGTATAACGATGGTTTGTTCTGTAGACTATCGAAAAAGAGCATTAAGGGGCTAATAATTTTGACCTTAAAATGTTTTTTTTTAATAAACTCATTTTATTCTAGCTGAAATAAAACAAATAATACTTTCTCCAGAGGAATATTATCAGACATACTGAAAAAGTTTCCTGAATCGTTTGAGAAATAAAAAAATAATAATAATAATTCTAAGCAGGGCTAATAATTTGGATTTTAACTATATACTATTATAATAGCATAATATTCTAACATCGTAATGAAATAATAATTAAGTACATAGAATGTACTTAAAAATAATAAAAAATAAATAATAAAGAAATAATAAATAAAGAAAAAATCTAATTAAACAAATAATCATGAGATACTCAGTGGTAAATGTTTGATCAAAATTTGCAAAATTTGGTCAAAATATTGTTAACATCAATATTGGTAATAATAATAATAATAATAATAATTATTATTATTATTATTATTATTATTATTATTATTATTATTATTATTATTATTATTGTTGTTGTTGTTAATGTTATTTTTATTATTATTGCTATTATTATTATTTTTATTGTTGTTGTTGTTGTTGTTATTATTGCTATTACTATTATTGTTGTTATTATTATTATTATTATTATTATTATTATTATTATTATTATTATTGTTATTATTATTATTATTATTGTTGTTGTTGTTAATGTTATTTTTATTATTATTGCTATTATTATTATTTTTATTGTTGTTGTTGTTGTTGTTGTTGTTATTATTATTGCTATTACTATTATTGTTGTTATTATTATTATTATTATTATTATTATTATTATTATTATTGTTATTATTATAGCTATTAATATTATTGTTATTGTTATTGCTATTATTATTGTTGTTGTTGTTGTTGTTGTTGTTGCTGTTGTTGTTATTATTGCTTTTACTATTATTGTTGTTATTATTATTATTATTATTATTATTATTATTATTATTATTATTATCATCATTATTGTTGTTAATATTGTTGTTGTTGTTGTTATTATTATTATTGTTGTTGTTATTATTATTATTATTATTATTATTATTATTATTATTATTATTATT
>CAIGQZ010032382.1:4397027-4407781 GCA_903798205.1 Danio tinwini
GAGACTGCCGTCTAAATCAAAACAAAACAAACGGACGGCAGCTCCTCTCGGAGACTGCCGTCAAACTGAAAGCAAAAGTAAAACAACATGTCCGGGCCCGGTCCTTTCTCTCTGTCCTCTGCCATCGTTCCTCCTCTTATAGTCCAGAGCTCCTTCCGTGGGATTGAAGGCAGGTGCGCGCCACAGGTGCATCTCATCTGTGGCGGGCCTCGTTTCGCTCCCACGGCTCTCGGCCACGCCCCCTCGCCACAAAAATATCTGGAAAATTCTCATTGTTAAGCTCTCTACATGAATAAATCCTGATTTCATCAGTCACAGTATCTATATATATATATATTATTCAATGGTCAAATATTGCCTAATTTTTACTGTTGTTCATGACGAAGCTGTATATCCAGCACAATCTCACCACTGCCACACAATGCAGTGGCCTTCTATTGACACTTGAGGGCACTAGCTTGTTTTGTCTTTGAACCTCATTTCCTAAAATCCTTTGCACTTCTGATTATATTATTTGTTGTATTTGTTTCTTGTTTTGTTAATTAAGTTCTGTCTTTATAAACCATTTTGTCTTGTGTTTAAGTTGCCTTAGGATTATGCTTGTGTTTGGTATGTCTGTTTGGTGATCCAGTTTAGTACACTCTCAGAAAAAAGTATGCGAGCTGTCACTGGGGTGGTACATTCAAAAGGTACAAATTTGTACCTAAAAGGTCCATATGAATACCTCAAGGGTACATAGTGGTACCTAAAAAGTACAAAAGTGTTCCTCATAAATTCTGTAGGTACTAATATATACTTTTTAGGTACCAATATGGACCCTACAAGTACAAATGTGTATCTTTTGAAAAGGTACCACCCCAGGGACAGCTTGTGTATCTTTATATCTGAGAGTGTATTTAAATATTTTTGGATTCCTGTTTGTTGTTGTCTGGACTCATTTCTAGTTTTGTATTTTTTTATATTTGTTTTTATATATGTTTTGTGCTTACTCCTTTTTTTGATTTTTGCGTTTGCTTGTCACTCTGAGTTTTTTGGATTATCGTTAGTCTTTTTGTTCAAATAAATAGCTGCACATGGATTTTTGTGCTCTGTGATTTTCCATCGTGACATAATCCTAAGGCAACTAAAACAAAAGACAAAAGGGTTTATAAAGACAGAACTTAATGAACAAACAAGAAACAGCTGTAACAAATAATATAACCAGAATATAACCAGAACTGGGGATTATAGGGGAATTACCGACCTACGTCACACGAGTTCAACCGCGCATACCTGTTGCAAAAAGAGACCGGTTGCAATAGGAAACATGTCATGTTGTGCAGTAGGATGCCAAAATCGACAGTCCAAAAATAGAAAGCTTAAATTTGACCGTACACCACACTGCTTTAATGCCAACCGCAGACGTCTTTGGCTAACAGCCATCAGAAGAGCTGAATGGAGTGAGGATTATAAATAATTATAAATGCTGGACTCTGCAGTTCTCGGTTCATATCAGGTCAGTTCACGCTATGCTGGATCAGACACATTACTGGTTTTAGATTGCAGCAATGATTTCAGCAAAAACAGTTCAATATGGTGAATTAAACTGCAGACACTGAATGCTGAGAGTGAAATGTAAAGATGTGTGTTCACAGACCCTGCTGTACAGGTGTAGTTCGCTGTCAGGATGCAGTTGTTCTGCTTGTTGATGATCACCCAGGCCTTGTACAGCTCCGTCTTCTTTTCTAGTCTTTGGCTGGGCAGAACCTCAGTTTTTAGCACTACATGGTTTTGAATCTAGTAATCAGGGAACATTATTTACTGCAAATGACCACACAGAACACAATTGTTGGCGTCCAAACACTTGTAGGCCTTTAACTTCTCTCTTGTAAAATCACTTGGAGCTTCAATGAGATTGTATATTTGGGACTGATGCTTGGTCATTTCATCTTATCCAATATCCATTGGGAGGGTGCTATCGCAAATGGACCAGTCAGACGAACGCCGATCACTTTAACGTTAATTTTGCAGAATCACTGTGCTTATCACTGGGTGACAAGCTGTTATAATACGCTGAAAGCATTATGTAAATAATATATACAATATGTAATCAAAATAACTCACTACAAACTCTGTACCGCATCAGATGTTATTCCCTCACTGCAACCTTGCTGCACGTGCATCCTGAATGTTTACAAACCGGTAATTCGTCTATAGGAAATAAAGTTCAAAGACAAAACAAACTACTGCCCTCAAGTGTCCATAGAAGGGCGGTGCAACAGGTGTGACAACGACAATTCATTTGAATTAGCGGGTAGTTCAAATTAAATTTCACAGATCTCATTTGTATCTTTAGTATGATTTGCACATCCCCCAGTTTGGGGTAGGTTTAGGGGTGGAGTTTGGGGCCATTTTTGTTTTTTATAAGTTGTATGCTTTCATTTAAAATTGTATGAATTTGTATGACTTAGACACTATTCTGTCAGATGGTTGTTTTCTTGTAAGATCACACTGTATTTTTAATGTAATGTGTGTTTCTGTGTGCGTTTTCCAGAACTCCCCATGATCATCATTGCAGCGTCTGTGTGTGTGATTCTGCTGTTCACTGTAGGACTGAGTTTATTGTTGCTCCGGCAGAAATGCACAAAGACAAAAGGTACCAACACACACTTTGGGTTTATAAACTGAATCCTGTTTCTGTATAGTTTTCAGCAACACTTTAGTTTAAGTCACTTTTTTTATTATTTTTTTTTCCTCGCCGCTGTCGCCACTGGCTTGCATGGTTCGGGATCTGTAGAGCTGCACATCGATGGATTTGCTCTTCAGTGTTTGGACTCTCAGTACTGATTATTAACCCACACTGACCTGAGCTGAACTGAACTTAAACACTGAAAACTGAACTGACACTGTTTCAATTCACTATAAACTTCCATGTGAAGCTGCTTTGACATAATCTACATTGTATAAGCGCTATACAAATAAAGATGAATTGAATTGAAAACTATTATTGAGGTATTACCTGTTTTATTAGTAGTTATAAAGTATTTGCTTATTATACATCTCTTATCCTACACTGTAAAAACATCTATGATCATTAAGTCTTGGCAGCATGTGTTTTTAAGTCATGATAACTTACTAAACTAAGTTATGAAGTTAGAAGTTAAGTTAGAAGTTATGCAAGCTGTTTTAAGTCAGTTTAACATAATTCAATTCAGTTCAATTCATCTTTATTTGTATAGCGCTTATACAATGTAGATTGTGTCAAAGCAGCTTCACATGGAAGTTTATAGTGAATGTAAACAGTGTCAGTTCAGTTATAAGAGTTTAAGTTCAGTTCAGTTTAGCTCAGGTCAGTGTGGGTTAATAATCACTACTGAGAGTCCAAACACTGAAGAGCAAATCCATCCATGCGCAGCTCTACAGATCCCGAACCATGCAAGCCAGTGGCGACGTTGGGCACGACCAGGCTCAGTTGGGCACGACCATTTCTCCTATGGCCAAACGTCTTGTGCAGAGCTGCACTCTAGGCGCCTGAAGCTGGACGGTAGGTAGGGAGTGGTCCAGAAACGATGATCTGCGTGGCAGGCGAGGTGCGTCGAACCGTCGCGATCAGGCTCCTGAAGTCCCTCTTCAGGATCTCTAACTGGCGGAGCCCGGTGTCGTCCGTCCCCACGTGGAGGACGACGGCACCGATGCTCTCGCCAGTGCTCAGGATAGTAGGAACCTGTGTAGAAATATTCTTAACGCGAGCACCAGGAAAGCAAAAGGTGCGTACTTTGTTATCTGAAGTGGAAGCAGCGCGGACATGGCGAACGATGGAGTCACCGATGATAGCCACATCGGGACCCGTCTTGTGGAGAGGGGCGAATCGGTTCTCCGTAGAGATCTCGAACACTGGAGGAGGAGACGTTCTGCCCCGGGACCTGGTAAGCACCCAGGAGCTGTGGTAGCTGGGTGTTGGCGTGCACGACACCTGGGCGAACCGCGTCCTCGGTGCGCTGGGCCTGGACAGAGGAACACGCGGAGTTGAGGTACACAGAGTGTCTCGGTTGTATTGTGCACTTATCTCAGATGAGCGAGCTGCAGCGCGGGGCACACCAAGCAAGGCTCGCTGTTCCTGGAGCTGCGCTCACTTCATCTGCAGGTCGCGAATTCGTCTCTCCACTGCTTCCAGCTCCAGGTCCAACGCCTCCATTGATGCCTCTCCTGCACTCAAGGACAGACACACAAGCGACATCATACAGGGTAAAGAGCAAAGCCAATAAGTGAGAAAATTAGTGAATGAAAGGAGTCGTAGCTTTAGCTGACTAGCGGTGCTAGCAGGCTAAAGATACAAACAACAGGCGGATGCTCGAGAGACAGAACGTTTTAAAGTGGATTTATTTGTATAAAGTGTTAAGTGTAGTATAAAATGTATTAAGGGTTTGTTCACCCTAAGTAGTATTTAGCAAGTGTCGAGGTTTTTGTTTTAATAAAAATGTGCATCTATGCGACAGAGAGCTTAATATAAGTTCATTGGATTCATAAGGGTAATTTGATTCAGCTTAAAAAAAATGAATGCAACCAGGATTTGTTTCGTGTGTGTACCCAATACCTAAACACAAATACTCCCTTACTAACTATTAATAAGCAGTGAATTAGTTGTTCATGAGCTAAAAAGTCGTATGCCGACTGCATGATTTTCATAGTAATCGTGTCACGGATGTTTTCACACTGCATGACTATCTGGGTTAGCGTTCTGTCAGTGCTGTGTTTACACTGTAGGATGGATCGGTGACAGGAGAGTTCACACTGCATGACTTTAAAATAGGAAGAATCACAGACAACTTTGATTAGACTACGTCTCACTGCCAAACAAACGCGAGAAGTGACATGGAAACAACGCAACAGCCTTTCGCTGTTAACTACATCATGTAAACATAAGGCTTTAGCTTTAGAAACTTGTGTTGCTCACCTGGCTTTTGAAGAGAATTAACAATCTCTCCTCCACTTTGTTTTGCTTTTCGACTCGGTTGTGATATTGCTCAGATGACAAGTCAAACAGACACAGTGCTCCTGCCAAATTTACACTTGTTTTTCCTCCATTTCTTGGGTCTGAAAATTAGTGCTTTTAACTTCTCCTCCCGCTGGCCTGCAGGTACTCGTACTACTGGATGCTGCTCTCTCATTGGCTGTAGGTGATCGCGGATGTTATTTTTCAATCAGAAAACATTTTACACAGCATGATTTGCATCGCTGACAGCTCCAGATATTTAACACGCCAAATATCTCACGGGTGTCGGCGACTCATTGGCGATTCTCTTATAACGCATCTTTAATAGTTCGTATTGTGTGATTGTCACTCGCGTGCACGAGCACCGATTTACCTGTGATTTCAGGCATTTGTCTGCGATTTCTCAAAACCTGTCGGCGAGTTAAAATCAGGGCTAAAATCATGCAGTCTGAAGTCGCCATTAGTCATTGGTTCATCAACAGTGTGAATTGTGAACATGTTAGCATGTTTTCTTGTAAATTCACTTTCATTATCTTGTCTATCCACAGGTCCAGATTCTTCAGGTGAGACAAACACAGTAGAGATTGATGAGGTAAATCTGTCCTTCACTCTTCATCTTCACTGTTTATCTGTTTATATGACTCCTGCTCTATAATCACATTTGTGTCGATTCAAAAAGATATACAGCATGCTCAGTTGAAAACACAACACAAATGTTATTAAATCTGCCACTTTCAGATCAACTCCTCTGTTTATTACTCATCAATCCAAGAGCAGTCTACTCAGAAGCCTGTGAGTGTGAACACAGTTTATGCCACGACACAATTACAGTCCTCTCTGACAGTGATCCCTACACACTCGCTATGAAGAGCTGAATCCGTAACGCACTCTCTCTGTTTGTAATTCAGCATGTGGCCACTTTCTATAAAAACATGTATATCTGTATGTATTTCTGCTGGTTATTTGGGATCACTTTAATTAGGCTGATATTTCAAAATAAAACTGTCTTGGTAGAAAATGAACCATTTGTGTTTCTATGAATAAATGATGAAGGACTGTTGAATTATTGGTAAATAATCCACACCCAAGGTGGTAAAATGGTGTTTCTAATATAAATGTATTTTCTATTATACTATTTGGCAGTTGAATGCTTGATTCTGATTGGCTGATGAGCGTTCTAAGGCATGCCGTTATTGTTAGATAAAGGCACAACTAAAGTAGTTCCGGCAGGTTTTGAGCGCATTACAGCTCCTTATCACTCCGCTGAATGATTTGAGTTTATTCACAGCTACAATAGTCAGAAATTACATCAAAACACAAGAGAGAACCTGACAAAGTCTCTAATACAACATCTCTCAACTGTGGAGCAGCTGCGGGAACCGATGTATAAGCAGAATTATTACACTCTGGGCCGGTGGATTATTAGACAATAATGCACACCTGAGGTGTTACTGCCACTCTGTTTTACCATCTAATGTGTGCATTATTTCCTAATAATTCAACAGTTATCTTCGGTTAATAAAATTACTGGAGTCAATTGTTTTTAAGTAAAGCGGTCAGCAGAGGGTGCTCCTGCTGCAAACACACAATACACGTCATAAAGGGAGAGAGGGAGAGAGAGAGAGAGAGAGAGAGAGAGAGAGAGAGAGAGAGAGAGAGAGAGGTTGATCTCTTTTTTTAAGTTTGTCTTTTAGCTTGACACACACACACACACACACACACACACACACACACACACACACAGCAGAATGATCCACATCTCTGAAGATAAACTGCTCATATTCACTCTGCTGATGCTCATGGCAGGTAAGAGTTTATCCTGTGTTTCTAAAGCAGTGACTGCTCTCAATCAGGTCCTTGTGTGCACTGAGCTGTAAGTCTGTCTTTATTTCTTCTTAGTGGTGTATTCTGAGATGAAGACTACTTTCACTGCATATGAAGGAGGAAAAGTGGAGATACTGTGTCCATATTCAGAGTCTGAATATAAGGGAAATCAGAAGTATCTCTGCAGAGGAGAATGCTCAACATTCCCATTCAATAATAAAGACATTCCTGTTGATTCTGGATCAGCACCTGAAGATAAGAGATTCTCTCTGACTGATAACAGGACAGCTCACATCTTCACCATCACCATCACTGATCTCAGAACAGGGGATCAAGGAAAATACTGGTGTGTTGTGAAAACAGAACTGGGAAAACTTGATGACTATAAAGAGATTTACCTGGAAATTAAACAGAGTAAGTCTGAATATACAGTTATATTAATGAAATACTGCGATACACAGAGATAGAAACCCTAATATAACACATATACTCTAATAAAATACATATATAAGTAGTTTAGTGTGTGTATAAGTGAACTGTATAGTGTTGTGAAGACAGAGATGAGAAACAGAAACCACAGTTTCCTCTGCTGATGCTGATATGAGGCACCAACAAAACACTGACCCGCATCACTTCCTCACACCACGTGTGGTTTTATTTGTGAAGAATAGTTAAAAAAAAAAGAGAAACCATAACTAAATGTACTCAAATTCTTACTTTTTTAATTAAAATGTAAAGCATTCCTGCCATCACTCTTGCAACACATTGTTGATTTTAAAAAGCATTCAAAACTTTTTCTTTCTTATACTCCTCTCTTAACTTGTTAGGAAGACTTTATATATTTATATATATATATTTTTTTTTAATGTAAAGTCATTTTCATTTAACAGCTTGTTGAGGAGCTGCAGTATTCGGTTTAAGATTATTTCTATTTCTATAGTGCTTTCACAATATCATTTCAAAGTAGTTTTTACAAAATGTGCACATTATTACTACATTACAGTCAGAATTAGAGAAGTTAAGATGTTGTGTGCAGATTAGACAGTATTTGAACACAGTTAGCCTGCAGTTATACAGTATATAGTGTCTTTTCTAAAAAAAATAATAATAAATAAATAAGTGAAGTGTATTAAGTGTGTCTGTGTTAAGTGTCTGCTGACATTTAGTGATTCAAAAGATTGACTTTGCATGTCCGATAACTAACTGTTTACAAGGCAAGGCAAGTTTATTTCTATAGCTCATTTCATACACAGTTGCAATTCAAAGGGCTTCTTTTATTAACAGGAATAAAAGGGACACGTATAAATAAAAACAAATATCATAAAAGCAGATTAAAATGTGTTAAACAGGTTAGAAAAGAATGAAAAAGAAGAGAAAGACACAATAGTGTGATCTGTGGGCCGTAGCGCAGTGCTCATTCAGTAAAGGCACAGCTAAACAGATGCGTGTTCAGTCTTGATGTGAATGTGCCTAATGTTGGAGCACATCTGATTCCAGCAGCGAGGGGCGCTGTTACATATTTTTGCTCTTTTTGCGCTATATATATTTTTTTTTGCTTGTTCAAACTACTTATTTTATGGGCCACGAAATCCCCCTGTCTCAGCAGGCTGTTTTCACACCTCTAGTTTGGAAAAAGTCAGGAAAGTAGGCGTGTCCAGCTCTGTTTAGGTGGGAGTGTTGAGGGAGGGAAAGAGGAAAGGTTTTGCAAATATGGGAGTTTCCATTTGGGCACATGCTGATTTTCACAGAGGCGAGGTAAACAGTGTTGCCAGATTGGGCGGTTTCCCGCCCAATTGGGAAATTTTGAATCTGTATGTGCGGGTAAAACATCAGCTAAATCTGGCAACACTGGTCAGGCAAAACAAACACACAGACGCAGGGGAGAAAGACAGTGACAGTGTTTACATGGACATCAGTAATCCAATTATTTGCCAAATTATTAATTTGTCGACTTTAACTGCAGTTTGGCACTTTCACTTTCATTCAGGAACATTTCCTGCATGTCCCCCGTGACAAACGAGAGAAACTGCTGGAGAGTGGAGTTTTAATGTAATGTTTGATACCGCATGGCGTAAAAAAAACGCATTTCTCTGAAACTTAGATGCACTCAGTAGGTAGCATCAAAAAGCCGTGTGTGTATAGACTATCCTGTCACAAAATGCGGCGAAAATCCTACACGCCGGTCATAGTTTCATTGTGGGGTTTACATGTTTACATTCGGAGAGCAGCATTTACAGCGGATCTTTCAGTCTATAATATTGTACTATAATATTGCAGTGATATTAACATACTGTAAACTCAGTAACTAAATCATTTTGACTGAGGTCTGTCTTTAAAAACTGAAAGAGCACTGCTGATGATAAGAACTAACTTTGCCATCTGAATGAACAAACAAAGGTCACTGATCTCACACACACTTACCAAATCTGTAGACAATCAAACTGGAGCCGTGTCTTTATAAAAGGAGACGAGCGGCAAATACGGATTTCATCATTTCCAGATGCGTAAAGCTCTCGGATAAAAATGTTCCTTACAAAAGCATTTCTGTTGCGTGCACTGTAATCCACACGTGAGTCCAGCTGCGCTCTCAAAGTGGGAAATGAAAACAACCTGCGCTGCAGCACAATAATAAACGCAGCACAATAAAACAACACTGATGACCCATGTCTCCAAATTCTTGTTCTTTCACTTGTTTGGCAACACAACGTGGCGTCTCTCTGTCGTCTGAACACTGTAACAGGTAAAACAGTCTTCAAAGCTTTCATGCATATTAATGAAGTTGCACCTCATACACAATAGAGCGCGCTGATTGGTTTGAACCAAGTCTTTCTCATGAATTAATGCTGCACACTCAGTGACGTCACGATGTACTCGCAGATATAGACGTCCACTCTCCACGCTGGACTACACACAAGTATCTAATCGTCGTGACGCAGCTTCAAAAATTTGTTTCAAACTGGAAGAACAAATTTGCTCAAAATAACGCAAAATCAACCATTTTTCACATTTTATTGTAATATATGTGTCCTGATAGTGTATAGCAGCGTGGGACACAGATATGACTGTCAACAGCTAAAAACATGTGTTTCGGTGTTTCGTGACCCTTTAAAATAAGCTCCTCACGGAGACTGCCGTCTAAATCAAAACAAAAGGACGGCAGCTCCTCACGGAGACTGCCGTCAAACTGAAAGCAAAAGTAAAACAACATGTCCGGGCCCGGTCCTCTCTCTCTGTCCTCTGCCATCGTTCCTCCTCTTATAGTCCAGAGCTCCTTCCGTGGGATTGAAGGCAGGTGCGCGCCACAGGTGCATCTCATCTGTGGCGGGCCTCGTTTCGCTCCCACGGCTCTCGGCCACGCCCCCTCGCCACATGCCCCCATCTCCCCTCACAGGCCGGGGGCACCCCGTGGCTGTGCATACTCCGGGGGGGGGATTTGGCGCCACAGCACCCGCGAGACCTATATGAGACGGGCCGAGAGAAAAGGAGATGGAGAAAAAAGGAGGAAAGACAGAGTAGACAGAGAGGGGAGAGAGGGAAAAAAAAAATTGGGGTTCGGTTCTCCAGACACGCTGCCACTCGGTCCTCAACCAACTGAGATAAGTGACGACATGCTGGGAGCCCTGTGGAGGAATCTATCCACCCGTCCGTCTTCTGGTGTCCGGCGGTGGTTCTCCTGACTGGCTGGCGGCATTTCTGATCTCCTGCTCCGCTCCCGCTTCGGTGGAGGACGCAGGCTTCGGCATCATGGCGGATCGCGACGACTCCCCCCGGGCTTTCTGGGATGGCTCCCTATGCTGGGAGACGGCAGCAGGCAGATCCTTCCTCGCCAGCCTCAGGCCGCCCCGGCACTCTGGCAGACGAACGGGTTTCTCCCCCACTCGGGTTAACTCCCGAACACTCGCCCTCCTCCTCAGCGGCGAGGGCAACTGGACGACGTGTCCCTCCTTCTCCCGGGTTT
>CAIGQZ010032382.1:4416872-4427132 GCA_903798205.1 Danio tinwini
TGAAATAATAATATAATGTATAAGAACTAATATCTAGAGAAATAAGTAACAGGTTGCTTGCTTTTTTTGTAAACCAACAATGCTGTGTGGTGTAAACCATTATTTAAAACAGTAATTCTTTATATGACTTTAACAGTCATTATTTAATCAGTCAAAACATGGTCAATCATTTGGTAAAGCGGGCAGTCAAAGGGTTAATGATTAATGCTAGCTCTATTTTGGCTACTTGCTCTATCAATAATGTGGCAGTGGATAGTCCGCGCCCTTTTCCGGTCGAAAGCGGAAATGTACGTCTCGGCGGGAAAGAGAGACCCATAGATGTATAGACCGCTCCAAAGTGAAAGTAAGTTAACGGTAACATCCGGACGCTATTATTTACTGTTTCTTGTTTCTTTATCGCATTTAAAAACCGTCCGTGTGCCAGAGAGGCTTTCCGGGTGAGTATAACTTTTAATGCTGTCGAATTTGAAAGAAAAATCTACTCAAACGTTATTTGCACGTAGCGTCTTGCTGCAAGTTGAGTTGTACCAAATGTCGTCAGGGTGATTATTAAATAAAAACTACAGTGAATATGTGCATAAATTAAGATATTAGCCGTTTAAACTAATTCTATTCTTTAAGGATCATCCTTGGTATTGTTTCCTTAGTATAGATAATGATATTTGAGCATTTTAAAAACATAATTCTAAGCATATAGACCATTTTGAGGGATGTAAACAAAAACAATGGTTTCAACGTATTTCCTGTTTTACATTTTTTAATTTCTACAGCTTCAGAGAATCTAATAAGAGCCACATATTGATAAATAACGTTATTATAGCTGTTTTAACATTAAGTTATGATTGAATTGTCTCGTTACGGTTATGAAATAGTTTAATTCAATTCATTTCATCTTTATTTGTATAGCGCTTATACAATGTAAATTGTGTCAAAGCAGCTTCACATGGAAGTTTATAGTGAAACATGGAAGTTTATAGTGAAACATGGAAGTTTATAGTGAAACTAAGTTTATAGTTTAATAACAAGTAGGAAGTGTTCATGGGCCAATAACATGACCACATTGAAATGGTCTATAAACAAATTACCCCTATTTGTGTCTCCATTCCAGGCCTGTGCTTAATGATGAATTGGTACGGCCCTTAACATGCACGTTTTTTACTTTATTTGGAATCTATATCAGTTGTAGACCTCTGAAATGTATAAAATACATGAATAATTAAAATAAAAGTGTGTTAGGTAGTGTGTAAATAATATTATGTATTCACTTTTGCATAACATAATGTATATTTTTTGCTTGTTCCTCAAAATGTTGTTATATAATATTAAACATCACTTCCTTGGAGCAGAAATCACTTGAGCAGAATTGTGACTCAATGCCTTTGTTTTCTAATTGTTTATTTGCTGTAACAAGTCACCCTCTTATGGAGAATATTAAAAAGTGTTAATAGAATTTCTTATTTCTAAAATGAGAGTTTTAATAAAAATGAATAAATCAGATTAATGTGTGTAGCAACACATCAGTCATCTTCTGTTCTTCTGATCTTCTGTTCAGGTTATGAGATATAGAAATGGAATAAGATATAATTGTATTATAAGAAATCTGTATTGATGTATTGCGCAGCAAGTTGAAGTAAGCTGACATGTTCAAATCAAGTCCAACCTGTTATATAATTATCCTCGTAAAAGGTCTAGGTAGACAACATGGCGTCTGCTCCTGAACATCATTTAGATGAAGTGAAAGAGCTGGACAATAAAAAACCAAAGAGACCTGAAAGTGAAGGGGAGAAGGCAGAATCAGTGGATGAGTCCCTGCAGATGATCAGCCCTTCTCACACCATCAGTGTGGATCTGAATGCTGGAACAGATGCAACTGTAATTTCCCCTGTTCTCTCTGGAAATATCATCAAAGGCCCAGTAAACATCAACGTAAACGCTGGTGCCAATGGTAAGATCACTGAACTATGATACGGTTAATGACAGAGTTGCCAAGTTTGCTTACGTGACTCTGGGTTTTAGTTTGCCATCAAATTCTGTTAAATTTTTTTTTTTCACTAATGTTTAACTTAATTTTGTAACACTTTATGTTTTATTTCTGTATTTAAAGTTTAAAAAAAAATTTGAAATGGAAAACGAGACTATAATGGTATTGACCTTATTCTTCAATGCGGAAGTGCTCTCGTTTTTGCGATTGTTTTAGAACTTCCCATTCGGTTGCCTATGGGAGAAATGACTAGGAATAATAAACAGCTGAAAACGGTCAAACTACTCGCTCTACAAACAAGTGTTTGCATGATTATACAGACAAAATAGAATAATATAATAAGAAAACCTCAGTTTGCAACATCAAGCAGCAGGACGGTCTGTTTTTAACGTCTAAAAATGAATGGAAGTGAATGAGACCGGAAGTCTCGAGCCAAAACGATTCAAATAGCTGCGCCCGCTGGTTCGTGGAGAATAAGGTGAATAGGTTTAAAATTTGTTATTTAAAACTTGTTTCAGAAATTACAGTACAGTAAATGGCCTAAAGGTTTCTGCTTATAGATGAAAATGTTGTCAACTCTTGAGGACTCATCACCACGCTTTTCAGTTCTGAAAAATTGAGATGCACTTCATCTTTTTGTTGCCTTTGGAAAAGAGCAGTCCGCTGTGCTTTTTTATGTAGCTAGGCAACCACTGTATGAACAGTCTTGAAGCTGGAGCACAGATCAGGTGCTTTTCAACACAGTTCCAACTGTCAAAGACACGGGGCACTAAGGGCACATAAACAGCATGTAATAATATTCATTCATTTCTTTTCATTTCGGCTTAGTCCCTTTATTAATCTGGGGTCACCACAGAGGAATAAACCGCCAACTTATCCAGCATGTTTTTACGCAGCGGAAGCCCTTCCAGCTGCAAACTATCTCTGGGAAACATCCATACACACTCATTCACACTCATACACTACAGACAGTTTAGCCTGTACTGCAATTCCCAATTCACCTGTACCGCATGTCTTTGGATGTGGGGGAAACCGGAGCACCCAGAGGAAACCCATGCGAACGCAGGGAGAACATGCAAACTCCACACAGAAACGCCAACTGACCCAGCCGAGGCTCGAATCAGCGACCTTCTTGCTGTAAGGCAACAGCACTACCTACTGCGCCACTGCGTCGCCGCATGTAATAATAATAATTCCTAAAATTTATACAGTGCTTTTCTGTACACTTAAAGTGCTTTACACATTTTTTTGGGGTGGGGGGTGGGGGGGGTCTCCTCATGCACTACTGGTGTGCAGCATCCACCTGCATGACGCGACAGCAGCCATATTATGCCAGATGACACACCAGCTGATTGCTGAAGGAGAGGCAAAGTGATGAAGCCAATTATGATATTGAGGTGGTTAGGAGGCCATGATGGACAGAAGCCAGTGGGCAAATTTGACCAGGATTTGCACTTTCTGCTGGTCTCACTAACACCACTTTCAACAGCAACCTAGCTTTTTTCCCATGTGGGCTTCTATCCAGATACTGACCAGGCACAGCCCTGCTTAGCTTCAGTGGGCAACCATGTAAGAGTTGCAGAAAACTAGCTGCTGGCAATGTGCCAATCGAAAACCCCTTTAAAAAGGTGGCTCTCACAGTAAATAAAAAATGTATCTGGTGTGATCGGGGCAAAGTAAAGCGTTTTTTTTTCTCAAGCTGAGTGTATTTTTCCATAGTTGACAATGGTCGTGCCATGTTTTTTTTTTACAAAGCAGGTAAAGAGAAAGAAATGCTGAGCACTCTGCCTTTTCTGTAAGTTCCAACAGTTGGAGAAGCACACACAGCTCAGTTTTTGGAAGAGCGTTACCTGGACTCGTGTCCTTATTGTTCCATATTTTCCTCCAATTCATTCATTCATTTTCTTTTCGGCTTAGTCCCTTTATTAATCTGGGGTCGCCACAGCGGAATGAACCGCCAACTTATCCAGCAGATAAGCGGATGCCCTTCCAGCTGCAACCCATCTCTGGGAAACATCCACACACACTCATCCACTACAGACAATTTGGCCTACCCAATTCACCTGTATTGCATGTCTTTGGACTGTGGGGGAAACCGGAGCACCCGGAGGAAACCCACGCGAACACAGGTAGAACATGCAAACTCCACACAGAAATGCCAACTGACCCAGCCGAGGCTCGAACCAGCAACCTTTTTGCTGTGAGGCAAGAGCACTACCTACTGCGCCACTGCGTCGCCTTCCTTCAATTCACCAAGGCTAATTTATGTACAGTGTCATTTTTCAGACCAGATTGCTTATTTCTCTAGAAAAGCTTGCCATCCTAACCTTCCTACATTGTTGCATACATTTGCTTTGTTAGCACATAAAAAGATAAATATATTTGTTTCAAAATTGTGTTTACTTTGGCTTTTTTATGCATTTTCAGAATGTTCACACAATCCATCCAAAGGACAGATGTCCCAGAAAGAAGGTACAAAAACAATAGACAATATTTTGTTTTAAAGAAAAAGGTGTTGGACTTACATACATCATTGTATCATTGTCTACATCAGTTCAGCGAAAGTCACAACAATTACTGTGCTTATGATTTCTAGAAGAAGACTTCTTGCGAGAAGTCCTCCAAAAACACAAGGAAAGCATGAAGGCTAATGCACGTGTGTTTGAGGGCAAGAAAGACAACAAAACAGACATCAACAAAGTGTACACCGAGCTGTTCATCACCGAAGGAGACATGAATGACGTCTGCAAAGAACACGAGGTTCAGAAGTTTGACCTAGCTTTGCAGATGCCAAGATTTGAGGATAAACCAATCGACAGTAATGAAATATTTAATTTATTGAGGGAGAAAGACGAGGAAAACATTGTTCTGACCAAAGGCATAGCCGGCATTGGAAAGACATTCTCTGTGCACAAGTTCATCCTGGACTGGGCTGAAGGAAAAGCCAATCCGGATGTGGACTGTATGTTTTTGCTACCATTTCGAGAGATTAACCTGATGATAAAAGATGGAGACTTTAGTCTTCATGAGCTTCTGCTGGAATTTTACCCTGACATCACTGACGTGGAAAACACAAAGTTTTATGAAAAATGCAAACTGGCGTTTATCTTTGATGGGCTTGATGAGAGTCGCCTGGATTTGGACTTCAGCCTCAGGCCAGTGAAGCGTGTCCATTCTCAATCCTCCATCGATGCTTTATTTACAAGCCTCATCAAAGGAAAGCTGCTTTGCTCATCTCTCATCTGGGTGACCTCACGTCCCACAGCTGCCAATCTGATCCCTCCCGAACATGTAGGGTTATTCACTGAGGTGCGCGGATTCACTGACAAGCAGAAGGAGGAGTACTTCAGAAAAAAGATCCCAGATGAAGTTCAAGCCTCCAGGATAATCTCCCACATCCGGACGTCTCGCAGTCTCTACATCATGTGCCACATCCCTGTGTTCTGCTGGATCACAGCCACCGTTCTTCAGGATATTCTCCAGAAGAACAATGGGGAGGACATTCCCTCCACCCTCACTGAGATGTACATCCACTTCCTCCTGATACAGATGAACATCAAGAACCAGAAGTATGATGAAAAACCTGTACGGGAACGTAGAGTGCTTTTGAGCTCAAACAGAGATATGATTACTAAGTTGGCCAAACTGGCGTTCGAACAGCTGAAGAAAGAGAATGTCATGTTCTACCGGGAAGATCTGGAAGCTTGCGGCATTAACGCAGATGAAGAGTCCACAGGACTGTGCGCTGAAATCTTCAAGAAAGACTCTGTTCTGCATGAGATGAAGGTTTATTACTTCATACACTTGAGTGTGCAGGAGTTCCTTGCTGCACTGCATGTGTTTCTTTGCTACTTGGAGCTGGAAAAAGACATGAAGTGGACTGTTAGTGACGTGATGTTCTTCCTGGAGGATTCTCGTCCTAAACAGAAGGAGCTGTTGTACGTTCTGCTGAAGAAGGTGATCGATAAAGCGGAGAAGAGCGATCGAGGGCATTTTGATCTTTTCCTGCGGTTCCTGCTGGGCATTTCTCTCGAGTCCAATCAGAAGCTACTTATTGGCATGCTGAACGAAACAAAGAACAGTAAACAAAGCATCAGTAAAACAGTTCAGTACCTCAAGCAACTGCAAAACAATGACAAATGCCCAGATAAATCTATCAACCACTTCTTCTGCATCATGGAACTGCAGGACAGAACCCTGTACCAACAAATTATGAATTATCTGAGGTCAAAGACCAGTCAGCTGAAAGTCGTGTCTAAATCAAACTGCTCAGCGCTGGTGTATGTGCTTCTGATGTCGGAGAAAGTTTTGGACGAATTCAACCCAAAATTGTTCAACAAAACGTATGCAGGATGCAGGAGACTCGTGCCAGCCGTGAGATGCAGCAGAAAGGCCTTGTAAGTAGACCCAGAAATTTTTATAAATCGTTATGCTGGGTTCGCAATTAGATTACATACAAAGTCAATACAAATATGCAAATAGAGGTGAGGTGACACAGTGGCGTAGTGCTGTCGGCTGGGTCAGTTGGCATTTCTGTGTGGAGTTTGCATGTTCTCCCTGCATTCGCGTTGGTTTCCTCCGGGTGCTCCGGTTTCCCCACAGTCCAAAGACATGTGGTACAGGTGAATTGGGTTGGCTAAATTGTCCGTAGTGTATGAGTGTGAATGAGTGTGTATGGATGTTTCCCAGAGATGGTTTGCAGCTGGAAGGGCATCCGCTGCGTAAAAACATGCTGGATAAATTGGCAGTTCATTCCGCTGTGGCGACCCCAGATTATTAAAGAGACTAAGCCGAAAAGAAAATGAATGAATAAAATAGAGGTGAATTTTCTCCAGGCGATGTGTTTGCCATGAATATGCAGAAGATGCTATTGAGACAAATGCTGCATGTTCAGTGACATTTACATTTAGTCATCTAGCAGGCACTATTATTCATCAAGAAGAGGCCATACAGACAAGACGTGCTGATTATACAAAGGAACTGTTTGTGCCCAGAGAATTACGTGCTAAAATTAGAAGTGGGGAGTGTTTTTTAGTGTTTCTACAGGTGGTTTGTCAAGCTTGCTTTTCAAATTATCTTTGTTGTGATCTGTTTTCAGGTTTTCAGACTGTGGATTGACAGAAACATGCTTTGCAACAGTGGCTTTGGCTTTACAGCTGGAGAACTGTCCTCTGGTTGAGCTGGATCTGAGCTACAACTACAGTCTGGAGGTGGCAGTGAACGTGATTTGTGCTGGACTCAAGAGCCCACACTGTCATCTGGAGACCCTCAGGTTATTACCATTCCACTAATAAGCAAGCGTTTATCAGACCCTACAGGATTTTACAAGTGCAATAATTCTTGAGGTCAGAAAAAAGGATATATTTAGGGATGCACAATATATCGGCGGCCATGCCGATATCAGCAGTATACAAAACGTTGGCAAAATTTAGCCAATAAATCATGTAAGGTAATGTGTGTATTTATATAACACATTTATTGTGCATGGCAAAAGCGGTTTACAATCATGAGAAGGGTCTGCCCACACCACCACCAGTGTGCAGCATCCACTTGGATGATGCGACGGCAGCCACAGGACAACGGCGCCAGTGCTTCACCACACACCAGCTATAGGTGGAATGGACAGACAGTGATAGAGCCAATTCAGTGGATGGGCAGGGGCCAATAGAGTTGGCCAGGACACCAGAGTTACACCACAACTCTTTATGAGAAGTGCCATGGGCTCATAAATGACCACAGATAGTCACAACCTCGGTTAAACGTCTCATCCGGAACTTGGCGTTCACTGACATTATAGTGTCCCCTTCACTTTATTAGGGCATTAGAACTCACACAGACCATAGGTTGAGTGCCCCCTGCTAGGCTCTCTAACACCACTTCCAACAGCAACCCAGTTTTCCCATGTAGTCACCCATTCAGTTACTGACCAGGCTCAGCCCTGCTTAGCTTTAGTGAGTAATTGCTCTTGGGCTGCAGGCTGATATGGCTATAGCCAATGTATTATTTCCACACTTCATGTGCTTGCTCCCTACAAATTTTATCATATTTTTACTGGTGTTTTGGTTAATGTCCCATGACTTTGTTTTGCTTTATTTATGCTTTTTTTGTCAGGCAGTAGATTTTATTTATCGATTTATCGAAAGTTTGCCAAAGAAAAGTTGATTAATAAAGAGATTGCAAGTCTGAAGTTAAGGTTTTAAAACAAAACCAGTGGTTTACTGTATGTGTTTGCCTTTTGTTTTTCAGAATGTGCAGAAAAAATGTAAAATAAATACATAAACATATTGTAAAACATATCAGATATTGGTCTCCAGATCAAAAGACTAGTTATTGGTATCAGTTGAACATTTCATTTTGCATTTCAGTGTGTCACTATAAAATTGCACACGATTTTTGTGTATTTTCACAGCAAAGCCCAATAACTGAAGCAAATAATGCCATAAGTTTTGAGAAAAGCCATCACAAAAAAATCTGTAATTTTAGACCATAAATATATATAAAATGTCCCTTCGGGATTTTCCTGGAGAGACTGGTTTATTGGCTGGCACCAGTGCTTAATTTGTAAACTGCAAGGTCCCGGAACAGATTGGGCTAACGGCTCTGGCATGTTACCTGAAGATGGAGAGGTGTTGTGCACGAAAGTGGATGGCAGAGGGGTGTCGTGGATGATAAGAGCGGGGCGGGGTGTCGCGGACGAAAGTGAAGAGGGTTGGGGAGTCACTGAATAAAGTGAAAGTGAACAGCGGATGGGGGAGGAGGGTGGTTGAGGAGAGGGATCGGTAAAATGAGGTGTCGGATCAGATTTCAGAGGTGCCAGATCCGGCGTGTGCACAAATTAAGCCAACCCAGGCTCATTCTGAAAACGTAGTCCCGTGGACGTTTCTGGAGACCGTGAAACACGTCCCCGGTTTTGCAGTTTTAGTTTTTTCGCAAATCCACGAGAGGCGGCTGTGTGCACCTTTTTGTATCTCAAACGTCTCTCACGAGTACCGTTTACGTCTGCGCTGTTCTCGCGTAAACCCACCAGGAAGCTGTCGACCTACCGTCTGACTGAATGATTGACTGGGCGACCGGCCAATCGACTAACCCACCCTCTTCCTTCCCTAAACCCAACTAATTTTACCGATTGACCCGCCCACCCACATACTTCTCTAAACCCAACTAACGGTTTACGAAAGCCGTCCAGAAAAAGAAAAGTCCTCGTCTGATTTTTACCACGTTTTTGGACTTTACCACGTTCTCACCCTGTTGTCCACTAGTTCATTTTATTTTTTGGATTCTGTTTTTGTCTTACCTGATTTCTGGAACCGCTCTTCCCCGGACTCAAACCCGGTCGTCGTCGTCGTGGTCAACTCCTCTCTGCATTTCAAGTCCGCCAATGTACACGACGAGCTAGTGGGACAAACTGGTTGAGGCGGGAAAGGCCTCCACACGGAGGTAAGCGGTCAGCCGGTAATCGCGAAAAGGAACGGTGTCATACCGCCCCGTATCGTTCGCTTAAAAAATGAAATGCAGCCATACGTACCTCCAGCTACATAATTCACGGTCTTCAGAAAACTCCATGGGACTACGTTTTCAGACTGAGCCTGTGTTGAATTAAGCCCTGGCTGGCACTAATGTAATCACTAATGCAATTCTGATTTCTTCAGGTTTGCTGGGTGTCATTTAGGGCAGGACAGCTGCATGCAGGTGGTCTCGGCACTTCAGAGTATCTCACATCATCTAAAAGAGCTCGACCTCAGCGGAAATGATCTGCAGGACTCAGGACTCCAAAAGCTCCTACAAGGGATGGAGAATACAAAGAAAAGACTTCAAGTCTTGAGGAAAGTATTGATGATACATAGCATTACAGAAGTTTGAAGCAATCAATTAGGAAGTGAGGGGATAGAAGAGCTTCATTTTTGGGTGATCCTTTTAACACTGCTCTCTAATGTAGCATTTTAGCCACACTGTATGAGTTTATGCTAAAGGTTCATTTTGAAATGATGCAGGTTGAGCTGGTGTAACATCACTGAAATGAGTTGTAAGCAACTTTCCACGATTTTGAGCTCTGATTCAGCCTTGAGAGAGCTGGACCTGAGTAACAATGACCTGCGGGATTCAGGAGTGAAGCTGCTCTCTGATGGACTGAAGAGTTCAAACTGTCTGCTGGAGATACTGAGGTATTAAGAACATATAAAGCATAATGTACAGTCAGTAAGTAAATATGTTGATGTCTGTAGATGATCTCTAGATTGTGTGTGTGTGTGGGTGGGTGTGTGTGTGTGTGTGTGTGTGTG
>CAIGQZ010032382.1:4442132-4452965 GCA_903798205.1 Danio tinwini
TATATATATATATATATATAGACAGACCTCCTCTCTCTCAATCATCTTTCCATCAAGGAAAGTTCTCGAGCCTAATTGGTTGGCGACATCACCAACCAGAGCGAGTAACACACCAGAAAGTTTGTTGTCGACCACAGAAAAACAGGAAGAAGAAAAAATCGTCATTCTCATATTTATCATATGTGCTGCGTCCTAATTCGCAAACTTATACTACGACCTAAAAGTATGTACTTTTTTTTGTGGAGGAAAAATATATACTTTTGAGTGTGTAACAGAAAAGCATGCAAGCTTTGGGACATACTACTTCCTCGTTACACAGATCGTTGTGTTGCTTAGTTAAGAGCCCTGTCAATCACCCACATTGCTGTCGTATTGAATTTCCTCCCTTATTGGAGAAGCAACAGCAGGATAATCTCCAATTCACGAGTCTTTCATGCAGAGAAATCTCCTCAGGTGTTTGGATAATTCTGCATTCAGACGGTAATGTCCAAACACATCTTTATATAAGTTCAGTATTGTTGTTGCAGGTGAAATATAACACAGAAAACGCGATTTGAATATTCTCCAGTGGGCTAGATATTATTATTACACAAACATCTTTACCGAAGCCTCTCTGCTTGACGGTTTGTCTCGCGCGTCCATCATGTTTGTAGTTTGTTTACAGTTTTCACCCGCGTTTTGTAGTTCTAATCGAATTCACGTCCAACGCGCAATGTACTGTGGGCAATATCAGCGGTTAGAGCATGGACGCTTCTACACTTCAAATTTTTGACCGGGAAATAGTAAACCATCCGGGAATTTTTGGCATACTCTTTTCAACATACTATTTGGGACATACTAATTCTATTTTCAAATACTATTTAGGACTGATAGTATGCGGATTGGGACGCAGCAATTGGATTTACTTTCATTAGGCTAGACACCGCCCTCACAGCTCTGTGAATGTCTGTGCCGTCACTTATTGATCCGCGATCGGTAAGTGTAGCTTGTGTTGACGCTACTGCGCTACTTCACTAATAAAACAGCTTCACCACTGAAAACTTATTTGATATATAAAGTAGCGACGCTACCGACACGCTACTGAGAAGTGTACAGGTCTGCGGAACAACCGAGTTCTGCCTCAACAACAGAAAATGTTGGTCCAATAAAGCAGCGTTTCAGAAGAAAGCCATGGATGCTAAAATAGCAAGATTGAAACAAGATAGGGTAAGGTTAAGGTAGACTGGTTTAATACCTATCTTTATGGTATTCAATGATTTACAAAACATTGTTTGGTAAAAAGATAAAGTATTAATCTCAGGACTAATTCAGTTTTTGGTTTTCTTGTCTATTTGCTGTATAAGTCTGCGAAAGTACAGGTGTTATTCTTGATTAAAGGCGAGATGTTGTGTTCAGTCACAAAGAAGTTCCACAAGGGGGAGCTGTTGTAGTAAAAGATGTAGAATAAAGAGAAGAGTTGAGACTGAAAAGTGTGTGTGTGTGTGTGTGTGTGTGTGTGTGTGTGTGTGTGTGTGTACTTTCTGATTCATGCTGAGGATTTAACAGAAGTGTAGCTAGTAGGCTACTGAGAAAAAAAGCTAGTAGCGCCACTACTTTTTTATTTAGTTTTTTATTAACAACATATACAGAATTATACCAAAAATATATGGCAGAGTGTAAATAAAAAAACATCCAGTAAATAAAATCTTATATTCCTTAAGAATAATACAAGTCTTTCTTTGCTTTTTATTAACAATGTTCTCCAAACCTATGCAGTATTCCTTAGCCTCTTGAAGGAAGTGAACAAAATTTGGCTTTGATCCAGTTCATTTTTTTATGTACATAAAACTTTCCATAGTAATAAAAAGTTGTACTAGAAAGGTAAAATTTTTTAATTTAGGTAAATTTTTATATGTATTGACATAATAAATTGAAATTTTAATATTTTGTAACTTAAATACAACATTTGTTTTCCTTCTAAAAACATTTTCCACATCCACCCAGAAAATCCTTGTGTATAAACAATCACAAAACATATATATGGACATTAGATTCCTTTTCCATGCAACAAAAATCACAGGAATAATCACTATTCAATTTAAATCTCTCTAAAACCTCTTTAGCTGGATATATACAATGTAAAATGTTAAATGTAACTTATTTTACTTTGTTATTTATACAATATATTTCATAAGAACGCCAAGCTTTTTTCCAATTTATATTTATGAATACATTGGTCCATTCTAAATTATTATATGCTACTGTATCACCTGTTATAATATTTCTACTATATTAGTATATCTTTGTTTAATAATATCAACATCTTCTAAAAAAAAAAAGGTTTTCTTTCACATATTTTCCTTCTAAAGATTTATTTAGTAGCGTCTGCCCAACACTAGTCATCAGATGACAACGGATGAGAAACATGCAGTGGTACAGTTTTGATGCTCAAAAAAATACAAAAATTGTCCACGAGAGTATCAGGAGGTTTATTTTTTTAATGTGCTTTTTTGGATCACCGTATGGATGGATTTACATTTCTTTGTCGCTTTTGAAATTAGTGCCTGAACTTTGCATTAGTAATTAGTGGTAGACTTTGCATTACTGTCACAAAGTTAAACGATATCATTCGCATTCTTGAAATGTATCTCAAGTCTAATAATGTATCTGCATCTACATTATGTCTCAACTGCAGATTATGTTTGTAATAAGCCTTATATAAAAATATGTTTGTTTATTAGTTTCAAACCTCGCGGAAAACGGAAACGGCCATTTGAAAACACTTTAAACTTCATAAGTTTAAGTACACACTTTAAGTGAACTCACGTGCACGCGCATAACGTAACGCAATAATAACGCAATATAAATATTTGTAATATAAAACAATAGCGTAGTCTAATGAGATTAAAATGAGATTCGTGGTGTACTTACGTTACGAAGTTGTCGTCGTTTGATCACTTCCTTTATCCGTCAGACCGGTTTCACTTTCGTTTTTTCGCACGCCCCATCCAGAACAAATAAAAATATAGTCATGATGCATTTTAATTAAAAGATTAATCAAATACATTAGTATTTTGAATAGATTTGGATGTTTATCTTGTTTCTGTGGTCTTTTTTTAAGTCTAGTGTGTAATGATTAGGCTGATTAAGCTATGTTTGAAAATGAGTTGTTTAATTGAGATATATGCTACATTACCTGCAGGGTCATGACTGTCTACTTTAAAACCTTCATCAAAATATTTTATAATTATTTCTTTTATGGCGTTTTAATTCAGTATTTGCATTTTTGTACCATTTCGAGATCTATTGAATAGTTAATGTTGGAGTGGTGGACAGAGAGGGATTACTGGAAGTGATACAAGTGACATCCGCAGTGCAACATTTTTGTTTACTGAATCTGGCATGTGATATTTGACTGTAAATGCAAAAAAAAAAACAATAATAATAATTTAAGTAATAATAATAATTAAAATCAATAAGTGAATGTATTATGTTGATACTAGATGAGATGATACCAGCATGAATTAATTATATACAAATAATTTACATATCCTAATTTATATTTTAAAAAGCACCTGTCGACGAATAGTTATAGTTGACGTTATAGTTGTGTAGGCCCCGCCCACGAGCGTTCAGTCATTAACGGTTGACACCTGTATGTCTGATTAGCGATTAAATGTAGCGATAAAAAAGATTAGCGTCAAATATAAAACCTTAGATACACCACACAGACGTTTTAGATAGAGTATACCGGCGATTGTTAACTTTTACAGTGTCGTAACAAAGGTTATACATTTGTTCCGAACATTTGACTGCAGGTTGAACGAAATGAATGAAGCTGGTAAAGGAATTTTGTTGACAGACTGGATTATTATCCGCTACAGCTAACGTTACACTGCAAACCGTAAGTAAACCATTTCGTGTCACTTTTTTACGTTTTAAAATTGTGCTAACGGGTTATGTTTAGCTTTCTATCCATTGTTTACATTAGCCAATAGCAACCGAACGTTTACATCAAGCCTTTGCTAAATGTGGGAAATTGCTTCAGGTGTTTTTGCCATATTTACATGATTCACATTCATATTAACAGATTATTCATATCCAGATTAATCTAACTACTGCCAGTTCTTACAACACCAATATTTCACTTGTACATTTGTCGAAATTCCAACCTAAAATATTGTTAAGGGTCCAAATAAATAGGCTTTTTCATTGAAATGTTAGACTTTTTATTGTTGTTATGGAAATGTTAAGAAAAAAAAAACATTTACTGGTACATTTAGGTCATCTGAGGACATCTAGTAAAGTAATAATGCAATTTCTGTACACCTATCTGGAAATATAAAAATTAAGTAAAAAAAATATGTGGAACATTTGAAAAGCAGAAACTCATACTGAAATTGAGAAGTGAGTTTCAAGTAATAAACATTGAACTGTTGAAATCTGATGACTTAAAGATGTCAAGGTTTGTTTTTTAGAACAAGCAAGAAATGAGCTAAAGCTAAAACTCAGTGTATTTCTTGTTTCAATCCTTCCTCTCGACGATTAGTTTGTCTTTGAAAAAAAAATCTCCACAGTCTTGCAATATTTGGTTTTATGAGGAAAACACTTTTTAAAGCTGTGAATTTTGATAAATTGATTTAGAAATTATTAAAACCATAACATACAATGGGTATTTTTATTAAAATAATATATTTTATTAGTTACACAGCAGCTCAGTTTGATCAGTTTTGACCTAAAATTAGGTATTTCAACAAATATGTTTAAAACCCTAATACTCTCTTAAAATAAATGGTTCTCCAAATAACGTCAATAATCCTTTTTCATTCCATATATATTAAGTGGAAAAAGTTATTTTATTTTTTCAAAATGGTCTTTACAAAGAAAAAATGCTAAGAACTGTCCACAGAAGTTATTTGGGGAACCAACAAATGGTTAAAAGATTTATTTTTAACATGTGCACCTAACCTGTACAGTAAACCATGAACTGTAAGAGTCACTGGAAATTATTAATTTGTAGAAAAATACTGAAAATTGTTCTGAAAATGAATTCTGAAACTAAATTATTTAAATTTATAATAATATTAGATTTTTAAATATCTACCTTAATCTGTGGACACGTTTAGTGAATATGAAATTTAAAAAAGGCATGTATTTATGCTGGAAACTACTGTGACAGAGCTTAACATGCTGCAATTTAAAGAAAACGCATGCATTTACAAAACTTCAGCGAATTA
The DNA here is from genome assembly GCA_903798205.1 of Danio tinwini. Taxonomy (NCBI): domain Eukaryota; kingdom Metazoa; phylum Chordata; class Actinopteri; order Cypriniformes; family Danionidae; genus Danio; species Danio tinwini. The sequence continues at coordinate 4,447,349 of CAIGQZ010032382.1, forward strand.
AAAGATCTTAATCAGTTTAACAGCATATGTGTTGCAAATCCTCACAGCACAAACATATTAAGAAAACACACTGTGTTTTGTCAAAAATATGCAAATAGCAGGGAACACAATGGAAATGTTTCAATGGAATAAAAAACATGACGGACATAGCTGGGATTTGTTTATTTTGCCAGGACTATTGCTCAGTGAAGTTGTAGGTGATCTTTGAAAGGAGAGTTGTTGTTTTTTTGTTTGTTTGTTTTATTTTAACATCTGGATTACACCATTCCCCTGTCTTTTGTAGATTATTAGCCTGAATAACCATTAATAGCCAGGTCTGTCACGTTTTAGGGTCCCCTTGAAACATTTCCAACATTTATTATTATTATTTTTTTAATTGCATGTGTTTTCTTAAATTACAGCATGTTAGAGTTGTCACTAGGCATGGGCCGGTATAAGATTCTGATGGTATGAAAAGCTTGGATAAAAATATTACAATTGAATGGTTTTGCTGTATTGTGATTACTGCTCTAAAATGTATACTTTTTTTAAATGTCTGGGTAAAAAAGAAACACTTTCTTTCCCTTTTAAACACCATATATTTTATTTTAAAAAACATTTGAAATTTTTTGGAGCAGTAAACATGTCAGGCTAAATAATTAAAATATATTGTTGACTTCTGCTGTCTTCATTTATTTTATTTTTATTGCATTTTTTGCAATTTAATGGTATCTTTGAATATTTTTTTCTGCTGGAGATGCTGTTGTCCTAAAAAAAAAAAAAAAAGCAAATAAAAAAAATCTTACACGTAACTTAGGAACAGTATTGCATAAAATTTTGACAGTTTTAAAACCTTGACTTTTCCAAACCGCTGTATACCTTGAGAATGGTTATCGTCCCATGCCTAGTTGTCACTATACTGGAGTTCTGTACCAATCGATACTGAAATTGTAAACCAATACAGGGACACTGGAGCATTTTGAAGCAGTGATTTATCAGCGGATCGCTGGTATGTCAGCTTCTAAACAAACCAGCTGATCTTCACAGCTTTAAAATGCTCAGTGTCCCTATATCTGTGGTTACACTCAGTAAACAGCGATGAGTTTGATTAACTGATGACCTTCATGGCCAATCACAGTCATTTCTGTTTAATAACATGCTCAACAGCGCTTAAATGTTAGCAGGAAATGAATGTTTTTAAAATTTCAGTATCTATTGGTACCGCATTCCAGTATCATGCAACCTTACAGCATGTTAAGCTCTCTCAACCACGATAGGAAACCATTGACCTTCAGATGTTTTTGTGGACTGTGATGGTCCTTAAAGTTAAACACTACTGCAACAGATCATCCATCTTTCATCTGTCCAGTGACGTTTTACCGTTCTTGCCCACATCATTAATATTATTCATCAACATAACATCAATGTTCAGCCCCAGGGTCCTCCTCCACCATCCTCATCGTCATCATCGTCTCTCTTTTTCTTCTTCTTCTCATCCTCCACCTTATATTTGATTCTTCTGATGGGGTCGGTCATGCTGCGCATCTTTCCCTCGTCAAACTCCTCGTTCATCATGAAGTTTCTGTCAATAAGCTCCGCTCCCTCCTGCCAGTTGCGGTAACAGTCGGTCCCCAGCATGCAGATTTCAGACACTGCGTTCGGGGAGAGAACCGAGCAGTCGGGACGCAGAACCACCACCCTCGGCAGATCCCGCACCTCGAACATCACACCTAGCTCCCTGATAAACACACAAAGTGCTGAGTGATGTTGGTGAATAGCAGTACAAATAATGCAAGTTCAAATGAGTAACGTATTACTTAATTTAGTAATATTTGAGTTACTTTTTTAAAAATGTAATGCAAGTTACTTATTTAAATTGATTAGCTATTAAAAATAAATTGATTAATATTAACAGTCGCTTTGAATCACACACTCAATGAATGTGCTCATTATTTTGAACTCATGGAAGAAAGGAAAAGTGGACTGTCTGAACAGAGATTTTACTTCTAATAGGACAAAAAGTACAACAGTAGTAAACGCATTGCTTTATACTTTCAACAATCTGTATATACAGCATGTAGAGCTCTAGGTTAGGAAATTCTTAGAAGATAATATCCTAAATGGTCATTTATGTGTTTTAATGCTTGTTTTTCTTTTTTTTTTTAAGGTAAATGAGGGTTATACAATGCCTTGTTAAATGCAGGGCTCCTCTATATTAAAAAAAAAAGGAAAGAAAAAAACTGTTCTGAAAGAGATAAAACCCCAGCAAAGGTTTGGAAAAGTAATGCAAAAATAACTCCGAAGAAAAGTAACGTAATGCATTACTTACTATAAAAAGAAACGAAGTAACTTTTGCATTACTTTCAAAAGTAGATCCTTCGCTTGACAACAAGCTACACTCAAACACTGATGCAGAATTATATTAAGACATGAAACTGAAATTAAGTATCACAATAAAAAGAAAATTCAAATAAAGATTATAAAATATAATTAATTGAAGGTTTAAGAAGCATTCAATGTAATTTCTATGATTTATTTTTTTTCAAAATCCAAGATACACTATTATTATGAAAATAAAGTCTACATCAAAAATGTAACACAAACTACTCTGAAAAGTAAATGATGTAATCACCAAAATCTAATAAAATGCTATTCTGAAAACGGTGTACACAATTACTAAAACAAAATATTTATTTTGAAACGGATGGCAATATCAATTGGCAACATGTGAAGTATGTTATTCTGAAATAAGGCACACACATTCACCAAAACTTAAAATGTTTTTCTGAAAATGTGTACACAATCAGCAAAATGTAATGTATACTATCCTGAAAATGTGTACGTAATTCGCAAATTGTAAAATATGCTATTTTGAAAACAAGTTGTACATATTTGCTAAAATCCAAAATTTGGTATTTTAAAAATAATACGTATTCACCAAAACCTAAAATATGAATTTCTGAGAAAAAAGATAATCGGCAAAACTTAAAAAAATGCTATTCTGAAAAAGTGTGCTTGTTCACCTATATTCTAAAACGTGGAAGCAATCGTCAACCTAAATTATGATCTTCTGAAAATAAAGTGTATGCATTTGTCAATACCTAATTGTCAGAAATGTGCATTTTAGGTCAGTGGTTCTCAACGTTTTCTTTTTTTTTTTTGCCTGAGACGCTCCCCCCGCCACCACCAGAAAATATTATAAGGCCCCCTCCACATTTAATAGTATTATCGCTTATATTAGTTTGCAATAAGGCTGACAAAAAATGTTGTTTTCAAACAAACAGTATGTTAATTACTATATCTAGATATGTTTATGCTCAAATAATAGCCTAACGTAAAATATAAAGCAAAACATCAGTAGGCCATTTCTAACTAAAAAACGTCTTTGCAGTCCAAAAACTGCTCTGAGCTTGTCACGGTATTGGTGATGACTCGTCTGCAAATGTCTTATTAATTTGGACGGCCTCATGAATTCGTTAGCAAGAAATTTGGCGCAGAAAATCTGTGGCTTGGTCAGGGACTCTTTGCTTTAAGAAAATGAAATAAAACCATTGTTCAGGTAACTGTTGTTATTTCCTGCATTTCGTGTTCCCACTATTGCTAGTGCTGCGACCCGAAATATTAGAAGCTTCCTCATGTGGGTCCAAGATGCTTTGGTCATTACTATTAGCTGCTGAAGGCAAACCAGTGAGACTGTGTCTTTTTTTGTGGAGAACGAATTGCAGCTGTCCATTTTTTTTAATTTTATTATTATTATTTTTTTGGTTACCCCCACCCCCCTACAGAGCTCACTGAGGCCCCCCTGTGAGCCAAGACCCTCCTGTTGGGACCTGCTGTTTTAGGTTATCACCAATACTCAAAACATGCTACTCTGAAAATAGTTTTTTTTTTGCCTGATATTGTGAAAATGTGGAAACAGTTGTGAAAATCTAAATTACAATCTTCTGAAAATAAGGTGGTGCGCATTCGTCAAAATCTAAAATTCGTTCTTTACAGAACAGTGAGTACGTACTGCCTGTAGGGGTCCTCGTAGGGCAGGAACAGGCAACGTTTGGGCAGCTCCTTCAGGAACTTCTCCTGCTGCTCTTCTGATGAGTCCAGCGAGACGTACAGCAACACCAGCTGAGCCGAACGCTCTACGTAAAATTCATCCGTCAGCTTTTTATAGAAATCTTTCAGCGTCGGTGCGAAATCCTGACACTTCTCGCTTTCGCCGGAGCCAAAGAACAGCATGAGGATTCGGTTCTGGAGCCGCAGGATGATCTCGCGCTCTGTGTCCAGCTCATCCCGGTCCTTATTGTTCTTCACCAGAACTTTCCCCAGAAACAAGTCTACCATGACGGCGTCTGCAGAAAAAGCATTGACACTATTATTATTGTTATGTCAAGTATAGTAAAAAAAATAAATAAATAAGATGGTTTGTGTTATTATACTGTAAAATTATTGTGATATTTACAGTATTACTGTTTAAGTGAATTTTTCATTAAAATAAAATTTAAATTACCAAACCCCAAAACAAAAACACGATTTATTTCCTACAAATTAAAAAATATAACAATCTAGACCACTTTCTAGAGGACTTACCCAGACATTAAAAGTGTTAAACCTTGTCATTGCATTTTTGTCATTTAAAGATAATAATAACCAATAACAATAACCTGAAATCAATCTGAGTAAAATCATCATCTGGAGGAGACTTGATGCACAAGCTCAGAAATTACAGAACTGTGCAAATGTTTCCTGCAGACCACACATTAAACCCAAATTTACACCTAAAAGACTCATTTAAAAGATGTTTTCTAATCTGACACACCTTCAATGACGGAGTCTCGCCGTCCTCAGTATCACAGATGAACCAAACCGAAGCGATCATGAGTTCAGATGAATATAGTTGTGATCAAACTCCCTGAGATTACAGAATTAAAGCAACACCGCATCAAAACCTCAGTCAGTGTGTTTATTTACTGTCCGGCCAGAAAGACGTGACTATACGGCAAGCAGACCACCTAATCCACACCCACCCACCGTCATAATCCTATTGGCTGAGAGAGAGAGTGAGGGATAGAGGGATTACAGCTAACACAGGCTTCCAGGGTGTGTAATCTGACAGATGATAATTACTGAAATTCAATATAACTCGCACAACACTTGCACAAGGCATCGCTGACATTCAAAAAGTTGATTTTCACAAACTGAACAGTGGAAATGAAGCCTGTCGCTCTCTCTCGAAGGATTATGGCAATTGATTGTCAGAGATCCCATAATCCTTCTTGGCTGAAAATACACCCAGACCTTAATCCAATAGACAGGGAAGGAGCGCGGGAAAGAGGACAGCAATGGATGATCCGAACTAAATCAAAAACAGCAGTTCAGTGGAATGAAAATTGCCATTTGTGATATTCAAAATGGGCTCCACAATATATGGTTTCAGCATCGATATCACAGTGTGCGCAATAGTCAAACTGCTGGATCTGCAATGTAGAATCAGGATTATAGTTGAGTAGAAGCCACAATTAAAAACACATGATTTTGGAATAATTGCACAGTTTAATTATAAAGTTACTAAACAATTGTGTGTTAAGGTGTATGCATTTCAAGACTGTTTAAAACATTCATGCACAAGAAATTAATATATATA
>CAIGQZ010032382.1:4475257-4499260 GCA_903798205.1 Danio tinwini
AGATAGATAGATAGATAGATAGATAGATAGATAGATAGATAGATAGAAAGAAAGAAAGAAAGAAAGAAAGAAAGAAAATTTTTGAATGATAGTGTACATGCATACTAATTAGGGTTGGCCGATGTTGACCAATTTGGCATCATACGATGTCTAATGTGAAACCTCGCAATGGACGATGGCATCGTCATCGTAGGTGGCGGTGAATTAACTATTTATGAATGATTAATTCGTTCATAACAAATTAATTATTTGCAGCTCAACTATCTGACCCGCATGGTCTTTGTTTTTTATCCATAACCAAATCATAAATAAATGAAGATAAGTTACACACAAATTACCACCTGTCAATCACTTTTTCCACGGGATTCTGGCATGAATAGGCAGAGTGGTCCGTGTCAGTATAATAGCGTCCACAAACTTGGTTTGTAAAAAGGTCCACAACCAACAAGAACCAACCAACAGTATCTGAGGTTTTCGCTAAAATAACTAAGTACAAGCGTCAAAGCGAAAGACTGAAGCAGTGTACTGATGCTGTGACACGTTACCTGATGGATTCAAAAGACTGAAGAGTTGTTAGATAGAGACCAGATTAATTAAATATCACGTTTAACAAATATAGTGAGACGCGATCCAGCGGTACATTCTTGATAAACTGTCCGACATGCACTGCTTTCTGGGGTGACTGCTCAGAGTTCAGAGTCAGATGCATGCATAACCTACACTGCAGCGCATAACAGAGTGTGTGTGTGTGTGGTCACGTGATGTGCGTTTTCAGCGTTAAAGTGTGGAAGGAAAGCTTTTCAGAAAGGCTAGGTGAAACGCCAGTGTGGATGTGGATTGTTTTCCTTCTAAAATGCCATTTTAATACTAAAGGCCCGTGCACACCGAGACGTTTTTTGCGCGTTTTCCGTCGAACGTTTACTGCGTCGTGACTAAATAAAGGGCGTCAATGTGATCATGCACACCAACGCGCAAAACACCAGGTGCAAAAGTGTCATTTTTTAAAAAAACGCCTCATACTCGTTTTTTTGTTTTGACACGCCGCGTCAAAACCTTCTCCACCAATCAGATTGGCACTTTTGTTCACGTGCACGGAGCTTCTGAAGTTACAGTAAACAGCACTTGGAGGCGCTCAAGTGCAACACTGTCAATGCGAATGCACATTGAAGAAGATGCCCAGAGGCGTGATGAATGTGGAGCTGCTTATTGCACTGCTGAACAATAATCATTTCTTCCTCGCTAGAGCTGGAGCTGCTGCTAGAACCATGCATAACAACAAGCGTGTCAACTTTGTCTTCTTTCTCTGTGTTACAAGCGGGTGTCAGGAGCTTAAAGTTGTGTAGCACCATCCAACGTCAAGGAGTGATTTTGCATACTCTTCTGCTCGACGCCTGTGAAAATCGATTGGGTTTGAATCCGGAAAAACGTCTTGGAAAACGCTGACGATAAACGCAAATCGTCCCGATGTGTACGAGCCTTAAGATGTATAATGTACAAATAATGTATTTTTCGCAAGCGGGGGGGCGGGGCAGAGGATCGCGATGCCAGCTCAGCATCGTGATGTCTGTCGGCTATCGGCGGTCGGACGATGGCATCGTCTATCGACCCAACCCTAATACTAATAGGCTACAACATGTGCTGACAATTCTTCTGTTTAAACAAGTTCAACTTTTAATTTAGGCTTGGTGAAACCAATTATTATAGTTAGCTACAAATAAAGTATTTTTATTGTTTATTGAAAATAAAACAAAAAACTGATCAAAAATAAAATAGATGAGAAAAATTTACTTTAAGTTGATCATCAAGAAAATATTTCTTGTTCATTTAGTTTAAATTAAATATACAATAAATACAACTAAAAGTAAACCTTTTCTAAACTAAATTGACCCTAAAAAGCTACTAAAAATGAGAGAAACACAATTAAAATGACTAAATCTTAGTTTAGTCTTCAACAGAACATCTGAAAACACTTCAGTGTGTGTGTGAATAAAAGACTGACCTGGGCTCGTCCTGAGGTCTCCACTCCACATAATGATAGAAGTTTTGCACGTTCACCAGCCACTCGCGCAGGATCTCGGTGGTGTTGTCGGAGTTATGATCTGTGGCCACCCTGAGCACATAAACATCACGAGTTATAAACCACAGATAATGCTATATGATACATCTAAAGCAGACACACAGAGAACGGTTGCCAGATTGACAGAATAGACAGAAAATGTCTGTAATTACTGCTGCTCAATGTTCATTTCTAGCTGAATGTTGAGTTTATATTTAATTGTCCTGTTGGAGTTTGGAGGGAAAAGCTTGTCTTTTGTGTTTTGGCTGCAGATGAGTCAGAGAAACAGTGTCCACACAGAAACACAACACATGATGCACTTTGGTGGTTTTCTTGGATAAAGGAACATATTTTGCAATGAAACGTTTCCATTGATTTTAAAGATTTGTTCATGGAGTCAATGAGATATGATGCCTGTCTCATAGGAACACAGTGCTGTTTCCTTAATGAATGAATCCTTTTTCTGAATGAATCATTTGAGTCAACGATTCAGTAATCCAATCATAAAGACTTTTGAGTGCATCTCAATCAGCACCCTTGTTTACTAGTCAGTGCACTGATTAGAGCTTCAGCCATTTTAAATGCTGTCTCAATCACAAAACTCTTCCAGTGCACTAAAAAGTCCTACGATGCACTGTGAAAATCAGGGCGCATTGACACATACTAAATGCACCCTTAACAGTTCGGAAGTGCAAAATATGAATCATGTAATTAAAGAGACGCTCTTTATAAAAACAATGCCTTATTTATTTATTTTTAACATGAACGAACATAGCTAGATGCGTTAGGACTGTTCTAGCAGGCCTTTTTAATTGTTTAATGGTTAAAATATAGCTGAAACAATCAGATTATTTAGCTATGCTATAATGTATTTTTAAAAACCTCTTCAATGTATGAGAATAATTAGTTCTGCTGTTGTTTATACACTCCAGTTTTAATGCTCAATGCGGACGTTCTCATACTAGTCAGGGTTCAACGCTAAGGATTTTTTCTACTGGCCCGATCGGACAAGTGGTTCAGATAATAGCTAATAGATAATAGCTAGTCGTAATAGCTATTTCTTTGCCACAAATAAAAAAAAAGTGTCAATGTTTGTAAATCTAGAGTTTAAATATAAAAAAATAAATAAATGTACAGTATATTGAGCAAAATTGAATCAGTGTTATGCAAACAAAATGTGCAAGTATTTTATTGCAAAACAAAAGATGGCTGACCTGCCAAACTGATTGCAAACTGTACATTACTTCATTTTTTTAGTCGTGGTGTACCCTCGTAAATGTCTGCTTCCAAGACATTAGAAACAAACGTTTTCTTTTAGCATCATCATTTGATGTTGCCGCCATGTTGCTGTCTCTTCGATGTACTGGTTGTTACGGAAAAAATGACGTGCTCACAACATCCAATCAGATAAGAGGGATCAAGAAGGTAGCATTTGAAGGATTAAAATTACAAACAGTTTCTCGATTCCAAGACTGTATTTGCACGCAATTGACAAATAGTCGCAATATGCTAATTAAACTTTAGTGACCCGATCAGGCCAGTAACGATTCTTTCTACTGTCCTGAGCATCTCACATGCTGGCCCCGGGCCATCGGGCCGTCCTTATTGTTGAGCCCTGCTAGTGTCCCAATGTGTAGTGAACCAAGCTCATCAGTGCCCTTACTAGTGCACAAATTCATGTATGGAAGAAAGGGCTGGGCGATTTGGCCTAAAATCAAAATCTTGATTAATTAAACATTTTATCACTGTCATGATTAATGAACTATTATTTATTTAATTATTTTGCCCTCATAGTTGACTGAAATTGTTTAAAGGCATCTCTGGCGCAGCTTCCACTCATCGTCAATGTGTTGCAAAATAAGGCCTAAGGTTGAGTCCATCGTCTCACTTGACCAGAGATCAGATGTGGCTGCAAAGTGGTTGCAATAGTAGAAATCAGCCACAGCCTTTAACAGAGCGGGGTCACATGACACGTAGGGAAAGTAATTGAAAAATCGTCCTGGAAAAATTTGATTGATTGATTATAGGGTTTGAATGCCGATTTCCATTTACTTTTTGATTAATCGCCCAGCCCTCATGGAAGACCTCAGGAGCTAGGGTGCGGTTTGAGACTCAGCTTTTATCTCATTGGTGTAGAATCAGTCTGAATCAAGGAAACAGTATTTGCTAGGCATACATAACCGTGTTTCCTACAGTTGGCTTATCTGAATGTGCTAGTGTACAGTAGCAAATCACACTGCTGGCCAGACAGGTGGTGTAAAGGTGTGTGTGTGTTCAGCAGATGATCAGTTTAAGGAATCAAGATAGTTAATCATCACTGAGATCATGAAGGCTGTCTGCTGGAGATGGAGATTCTGCAGTGAACAGACGGTTCGCAGGGGCTGGATATCTCACACACACTCTCACACACACACACACACACACACATACACACACATCTCCTCAGGCACATTCCATTCCCTCTTTTTTTCTTTTCTCAGTCAGTTCATGTCCATCAGGATTGTCATCTGAACACACTCTAGACTACACAGTTGCTAATGATACATGATGGGATCCTTTGGTTTGCATTAAGAAGAAACATTACATGCAGCTACACATTTTCTGCATGGGAATTTTTTTACCAATAAATAAATAGAAAATGGGGTCAAAAATGAATTTGAAAAAATATATTCTTTATCAAGTATACATTAAACCATTCAGACGTGGCAATAATGTAAAATCTTGCTTTCTTGAAAAGATTTAAATGCCAAATAAAAGTTCTTTCAAATAAAAAAAATAAAATATTGATCCTGATCTTGATTTTGAAATAGAAAGTAGGTTAAATAAATCAGTTTCCACAAAAAAAGACTTCTTGATCATCGAATTATAATATAAGAATGATTTCTGAAGGTTTTTTTGACAAAAACTGGAGTAAATTCAGCTTTCAGACACCAGAATAATATATTACATTGTACAAATGTTAATAAATTTTGACGATATTACTAATTTTATTGTAAAACTGCATTCTTGGTGAGCTGAAGTGACTTCAAATCTGTTTATGTATGGTTGTGAATTGCATTATGGGATGTTGATCTCTTGATGTTGACAATTCAGCTCTACAGTTTAACAAAGTGACATTTATTGACATATTAGTTTGAAATAATATAATGTATAAGAAATAGGGTCTGTAAAATAACAGAAAATGTGCTGCAGTTTATTGCAAGGTTTCTGTAGCGCACACCAACAACATACAACACCAACCCAGACTACTGTATATAGCACTGCAGACTAGGGCTGCATGATATTGGAAAAATCTAACATTGTGATGTTTTGTTAACCCATGATTATATGTTGTGATATGAATACAATTCCACCAGAAGACTCGATGGTGTCTATTTGGAAAGAAGTTATAATTTTTTGATTGAGTGTGGTCATTTTTTAGGGGAGCGTATCTGCATAAAATCTACTAAACAATCTACACGCGTAGAATAAATACAATAAAGAAATTGCAATAAACAGTGTTTTATCATTTTTCGAGTCTAAAACTCATTGATATTAAAGTAAAAAATGGTGCAATTTCTTATGCTTGAATGCTTTTAAAATCATAATACAATCAACAGGCCTCAAAAACACATTAAAATGATCAATTATAATTAGGGTTGTCCAGATCTAATCACGTGGTTGGAAATCGGGCCCGATCACACGGTTTCAGACTGACAGGAATTGGATGTTACCTCCCGATCAGGACTCGGATATATATGTATATATATTCTAATTATTTTTTAACACATCTATATAGTTATGTGGTGGCACAGAGTTAAGCAGGTCGCACACCAGAAGCGCAGCTCAATGACGCGCCACGCATTTCAGAATTCTAAACATTCAGTTTCTATCAGGGTACACACACTGGCGCCGCACCTCGGCGGCTGTTCGTGGTGCCCAGCCATGACTATTTCTGCCGCGCCACAGAACGCCATCTGATTAGTTCCGTTTTAAATAGCATGCAAATGTGCGCGTCTGGTGTGTGAAACTTTTAACTATCATGTGAGCGGCGTATCCGGTGTGTGACGACCTTTAGACCTCCATCTTGACATTACACAGAAACAGCAACGTGTGCGGCATGACATCACTTTGCAGAGACGCTATTAGTTAAATGTGGGCAAAGTAGAACACTGAAAGCGCGAGTATGTCTGCGATCTGGAGGTATTATAAAGTTGATGACGACAACATTGCCATAGCAATATGTAAACTTGGGATTGCCTGCCGGGTATTTAAAGTTGAGGTGCTGTTTGTTTTTTGACTTGTTTTATATTTAGTGTTGCACTAAAGTGCAAAAGTCGAGGATTGATGTTATTTATTACTTGATTGTTCAAGCTACCTCACAGAAGTGCTCTGTGTGTTAACAGAGTTGTTGAATGATAAAATAAGGTGAATTTAAATAAACAATAAGGAACATGCTGGATCTGTTTCATCGCTCTTCTTTATTTTTTTTATGTGTTATAGAAGTATCGGATCGGGTATCGGTATCGTCAGATACTCAAAATCAAATGACTTTGACTAGAGGGCAAAAAAAACTGATCGGGACATCCCTAATTATAATCCAGACTCAACATTGCATATTGTTTGTACAATTGTTCTTGCAATTGTAATTATTGTGAATGATCACATTGCGATATCAATGTCGAAACGATATATTGTGCCGTCCTACTTTAGACTATTAAAAGTGTTCAGAAAAGTCACTTTTTCAAGCTTTTTAAGGTTAAATGTTAAAGCTATAAAAAGATAAAGATCCCATAATGCAATTCAAAACCAGAAATAAATGGGGAAAATAAAAACATGAATCAAAATATGGAAAACTGTTATTTAATTTATTTTATGATGTAGAAATGAACTATTCTTTAATTATATTAAATTCTTAAGTATATTAATTAGCGATGCACTATATATCGGTGGCCGATAAATGCTAATTTTAGTGTTATTGTTATCGATTAGATATCAAAATTAGGCTGATATCTTTAAGTTTAAGCCGATAGGTAACGTAATTGTACAGAACTGCTTGCCTTCGCGCATACTTGGGCGGAACTTGTTCAGACTTGTCCAGCGCACTATAATGGAGCTTTCCACACTGTTTATTCCTTCAAAGTCCGTCCATTCTTCATGTGGTATTGCTGTGCGTTTATAACTCCGTAAGTAACCATATTCCTCATCATTGTAGAGATGATTGTCATTGTGTATTTTGGTTTAAAACACCTCAGGAAAATTTGTAAACATATAGCAGCGATGCACATGTGCTAAGCAACTCATTGGGTTGTTTGTAATCTGAATATTCTTATTTGTTATTATCAATGCGTTGCTTGCCATGTGTTGTTGATTTAAGATTGTATTCAGCTTGATCAGCATATTTATGATTATAACGAGGGCACTTGATGGATATCACTGCATAAAAATATAACATTTTAAATATTTATATTTATCGGCTTTAGTATATTAGCCTGCAAATCTTAAGAGTTTTCGGTTATCGATATCGGCCAAAAAAAATCCAGATTGGTGCATCCTTAATATAATACATAAATTGACATTTTAATATATTATAATATAAAATAAAATGGTATTTCACAATATTACTGATTTTACAGTATTTTTATTTAAACTGTGAGCTGAAGAGACTTCAAATCTACATGGAAAACGTCCTGCAGACCCAAAAGGGAGTAGTTTTGTAGTAGTAGAAACGTATATCATAATTATATGTTAAACATAATTACGGTGATTGAAACAAGCATGTATGTAAAAATCACATCTGCAATGTGGCCAACTTATTCATAGATTATCATCAAACGAAGGCACTCATTCAATAATTAAAGTCATTAAGACACGGTAGAAAATAGGCGGCAAACCACAGCACAGATTCCCCCCATTATGAGGTCACAGCTCCAAGGTGGTAACCAATCACGTGGCCACAAACATGAACACGCCCAACAAGCGTTTAAGAGAAACGAGAAGACTTTAGCAGATGAAGACAAACACAAGTTTTCAGATGCTCATGTGAGTGTGTGAACCGCAGCCATCTCCACATGCTATGCTTATGTAGCGCGCCTACTTGTTAGCGGTTAGCGCCTCTCATAACTGATTTGAGCGCACTTAGAGAGCATTCCCATAATAAACCTTAAGATTATATAGAATTTGTCTAGCGTGTGCTGGAGATGTCCGTCTGTTCATTAAAGGCTTGTTTTAATTTAGTGCAGCTTTTTTAGACTCAAGTCTTGGATGTTTAGCGGGTTTGCTAAAGCCCTAGCAAGCGCTGAGCCACCCAAATGCCTTCTGGGAGTCTTGGACCACATGTGGTTTGGTTCTGGTCTATTTGTGGCAGAGATACAAACCCTGGCGGTTCGGTTTTGATTGTTAACTACACGTCTTCACTTCTGGCTGCTCAACACTTTTTTTTGAACCACACAAGATCTCTATGCTAATATGCTAATCTGTGCTGTAGGATGCTATATTAAACGTTATTGAAAGTGTTATTGAAAAGTGTTTGTCATGTACTTGATTAGCCAAAATACGTTTAATATATTTAATAGTTTAATATAACCTGATTTTACAGATGTACACTTAAATATATTCATTACTTTTTCATATTTTATGTTTTTATTTTTCCTCATTTATTTCTGCTTTTTAATTGCATCATGGGATCTTGATCTTTTTTCCAGCAACTTTTAATCTTGAAAACTTTTTTCTGTACGTTTACTAGTTCATAGTACTATATTCCTTTAACTGCCCCACCAAGAATTATTTTTTTGGATTGCATTTCTTAACTTCTAATGTTGGTACACTCTCAGAAATAAAGGTACGAGAGCTGTCACTGTCACTTTTCAAAAGGTACACATTTGTACTTGAAGAGTCCATATTGGTTCCTCAAAAGTATATATTAGTACCTACAAATTTTAAGAGGAACACTTTTGTACTTTTTAGGTACCAATATGTACCCTTGAGATATTATTATGGACCTTTTAGGTACAAATTTGTACCTTTTGAAAAGGTACCACCCCAGTGACAGCTCTCATACCTTTATTTCTGAGAGTGTACACTCTTAGAAAAAAAACGTTGTACCAAAGAAGGTACAAACCCTTGTCACTAGGGCAGTACCTTTTTTCTGAAACAGAATTGTACCTTAAAGACAAAGAAACACATTTGTACCATTGCAGTTTGCATCTTTAAGGACATGATTTGTTCCATGGAAAAACCAAAATGTAACCTGCAGATACAATATTGTAGCTTCATCAAAGGTACGAATCTGATCCATGAAGGGACTACAGTGACAAGACACTTTGTACCTTAACAGTGTCAAATGTGTTCCTTCAACTATTTAAAGGCATGTTGCTTTATCCAAAATACGTCAATTTATTTTCAGTAAATATAAAACACCAAATACATTTATAAACCATGTTTTTAAAACAGTTTCTTTGTGTGTAAATGCACCTTTTCCATTTACAATAAAGAATAAAAAATACTTTAACATCAAAATATCTATTTTTTTGCTAAACATTTCACTAAAAAGCTGCAGAAACTCATTCTCCCATCTACAATATAACGCTTTTTTTCTCCAATGTTCACACAATACTTTCGTAATCACTTTAAAGTTAATTTACATTAACAGAAATAGAATTATGCAAAAGTATTGTAAGGAGATATGGACAATGTTTGATTAGTTTTACAATAGTAAAATGTCTGCATTAACACTTATGGACTTTTGCCAGCTCACGTGCGTAGTGGAAAGCAAACACCACAAGGTGCAGATATGAATAATAAAAAATGTATTTATCAGAAAATGCTTACCAAATGTTTATTAAAAATGCCCTGTTTAGTTTACAATACCTATAGTTTAGTTGTACCAGTTGTTTTGTTTTATAGAACTTAATGAATGTTTGAGTTTCTTTAAGCATATGCTTTTAAATGATGATTCATGTTTTAATATGGAAATTATTCATAAATCACTTTGCTTTTCCAGTCATATTTATTTTCATAGATATATTGTAATAAAGGAGTTGTCCAACACTTTTTGTACCTTTTTTATGAGAACAATTGTGTACCTTTATTTCAACTGTACCAAAAGGTACAGAACAGTATAAGAAGTCTTTTCTGAACCATATAAGGTGCAACTTTTACAAAGGTACAAAACTGTTCCTTTAACTTGTACCTTTTTTTCTGAGAGTGTAGATAACACTCAGTGCATTTTTTAACACATCCCATAATTTTTTAAATATCAACCTCTAACGGTTAATGGTAAAAGAACCGGAATTAATACATAAAGTATGAGAAATCTGAAAATATGAAGTGTAAGAACAATTTATTTAAAAACATAAAATAAAACATTTTTGAACACTAATTCATCTTTATTTTTTGAAGTATGCCATAAACCTATTTCAGATTATCATTTGACATGTTTTACTTTTTTTCCTTTTTTTTTTTTACAATAAAACACAAATCCAGGTGCTGGTTCGAGCCTCGGCTGGGTCAGTTGGTGTTTCTGTGTGGAGTTTGCATGTTCTTCCTGTGTTTGTGTGGGTTTGCCCTGGGTGCTCAGGTTTCCCCCACAGTCCAAACACATGCAGTACAGGTGAATTGGGCAAGCTAAATTATCTGTAGTGTGTGTGTGTGAATGAGAATGTATGGGTGTTTACCAGTGATGGGTTGTAGCTAGAAGGACATCCGCTGTGTAAAACATATGCTGGATAAGTTGGCGGTTCATTCCACTGTGGCGACCCCAGATTAATAAAGGGACTAAACCGAAAAGAAAATGAATGAATGAAAACCAAAATCAAGTGTAGTAGTGCAAAAGGATTGTGTTTGTCTGTTCTGTTGAGGAAACCCACGCCAACAGTATTTGACATGCAAACTCCACTGACCCAGCCAAGACTCGAACCAGCAACCTTCTTGCTGTGAGGCCACAGTGCTAACCACTGAGCCACCACGCTGCTCATTAGTAAAAAGTATATTGTGTGAATTATTTTCAACACATTAAAACAATAGCCCGTAACATTACTATGTATGATGAAAACATGAAGTTAAACATAAGATATTATGGTATGTCTTATGAAAGTATGATGCTTTCAATACAGTTCTAAGTTGTATTATGGAACATAACTGCATTTCCATTCATTCAACAAACCTAAAATGCATATTAACAATAAATACAGTGTAAACGCTTTTAAATGTGTTCTCATTCATTCATTATAAATTAGTTATAACTGTTCAAAAGAGACATTCTTCAGTAATTGTAAACAGTTTTGTCATCTGTGTAAACAGAATTTGAAAGCGTTATAGCGTGTTAAAGACGCGTCCCCCGGTTATAAATACAGAACGTCTCTTTTTGTTTCCCAGAGGTGTTTCATAAGAGCAATCTGTCGCCGCAGGGAAAGTTTTCAGCTCATTGACCCTCATTCATGCAGCTGACTGTTGTGTCCGAACACACACACACACACACACACACGCACGGCGAGAGAGAGACACGTCGGCTGATGGGATCGGAAGGGGCAGAGCTGATCTGGGGGTATAAAGGGGCGTTTGTCTGCCCTCGACACGTCTGAACGCGCTCGTTTCTCCTCGATTCACAGCATAAACTACATCCAAACCTCGCTCTCTCGTTTCCAAACAAAAAATAAATCACACGTCACCAGAAGAACACTTGATCTTAAAGCTTCTCAAAACTAAACCTAAACACAGCTGCGCCAGTTCAGTTCCCTAAACACACTTCTGCCTGTTGTTTACTTTCTGAAAGACTAGTGTGTGGAAGTCACTCTAGAATGTAGCATAACCTTTGTATATTACATAGCCTATACGTTATCTTTAACTGGGCAATTTACAATACGTTTTTAACCCAGTTATCTGGTTTGTCCATATTTGACCCATCGCCAGGTTAATACAACAAAGCATTCAGTGTAGCTCAGTGATTTTATACAACGAAGCATCATTCCTGCGACATGCGCATCTAAAACATGCTGGGTTGTTTTAATAACCCAACGTCAAACATGGACAACCCAACTGCTATTTTTTCAATTACATTTATTTATTAACCCAAATGTTGGGCTTATCAGTATTTGACTCAAAGTTTGGTTAAAACGACCCAGCATTTCTAAGCGTATAATCGCATCAGTTCAATGCAAGTTGATTTTTATTGCGCGTTCACGATAATTATCACTCCAAATCAGCTTTGCAGAATGCTCATATTAATAAATTGCAATCACAAAGAGGATGATGCGGTCAATCTTTCTGTTTACTCAAATAACCTCCAGAACCAAATAGCCGTCCGATCTTTGGGGTAGCCGAGGCGGTCGATGCGCAATTATTAAATTACAATAATAACCAGAATGACTTGATGTCTCCAATCTTTTTGTTTACTCGAATGCTTCATAAAATCCTCCATAACTCACCAAACAGCCATCCGGTCTTTGGGGTAGTTTAAGCGGTCGATAGCGCCGAGGACATGCGGCAGGGAGTGCGCGGAGTTGCGGCAGACCAGCGCGACCAGCACCCGCGGGGCCAGAAGAGCCGACTCCGGGCTCCAGCGCTCCTCCGGGAAATAAGAGCGCGCCGGGCCGGTCCCCAGCAGCAGGAAGAAGAAGCACAGCAGATGCATGGCCGGAGAAAAAGAGGAAGATCGGGCAGTGAGACTGATCGTGGAGCGCTGACGCGACCAGTGAGCATAATGCCTACCGACATTAAATACGGAGAGACTCACGGTGGTCCCCGGTGCAGAATTAAAGGGGAGGGCCTTTTCTAAAAAGAGAAAAGCTGGCTTAGGGAAGAAGTCGGAAAGATTTACTGCTCTCAATCGACTAGTAAATGACAGAGATGTTATAATATGTGGTAATTGAACTGTAATGAATGTTAAGTAATGAGTGACAAACCGCTAATATGGTGTGTGCGCCTTTAATTTGGCGGCGGCCCCTTTAAGAGAAGCTGCGCTCGGCTGGAATCTGCCAGAAAGTTTGTGGGCGTGGCGCGCACACACACACACACACACACACTTGCAAGTGAACAAATGTAAATGTGTAAATATAAATGTAATGCGCTAACGTGATTCGCACCAGTGTCGTTTGTAGGCGTTGAACATGGTAATAGGACAAAAACGACCAATAGATAAAGGAATTCTTCCTTAAATAGTGAAATACACTCTAATTCGGAGTTTACAGAGTTAACCGAGGACATCTGCTGGCATAAAAAGTCCTCAATCCATTATTTTTGTAGTGAGAACTAAAACTATTTCATTTATATGCAATTTTGGGGAAAATAAGAAACATTTTACGATATTAAGACACTTTTTTTAAGTTACTAAATGTTAAGAGCTTAAACATGGTCATAGGCTTTAAGATACACTTTACAATAAGGTTGTATTGACCTTTTTTAACCCAACAATGTTTTCTTTTTGTGTTCACGTGTATAATACGATTGTGTAAATGCATACGAAGCCTTGAGTGTATTGCAGTAAAATCATACAATAAAAATTGGTCTTAAAGAACAGAGAAAAAATCCAAAATAAAGATTACAAAGACAGACAACCACTGGGTCTTCAATCAATCAAAATAGCAGCATCACAAAAGACTACTGCTTACTATTTAAAGTGCAGTATAAAACGAATATTACTAAAATAAAGTCTAATGTCAAAAACAAAGCAATTACATTAGTGTATGGGGGGTTTTCCTGTTAATTCTTATTTTAAATACATCAAAATGACTATAAACTTGTTAATAATACATTGTACAACTATTTTTAAATACTTTTTTATTATTAAAATCTGATGCTGATAATACACAGGACAACTTTTTGGGCAATTTTGCTAAGTGATATTAGGCTACTTTTCTATTAAGAATGGGATTCAATACCTTATCTGTATAACCTATTACCCTTATTAGTTACCGCATGTCTCACCTAGTTGTCCATTTATGGCATCATTTCCCAAAATTCCCCAGCAGCATTGCTCAAGAAGTTAATACAGAAAATGTATAAACCCTAGCCACACCAAAAAGTAGAGAACAGAAAAAAGCAAAACAAAAAAGAGAGGGAGAGAGACAAAAATAGTGTTAGGGATAATATAAATTCCAATATAAAATGTTAAAAGTTGCTCACAGTCGTGTGCAAAAGAATATGGTCAACTGTAAATTTATAGAAAAGAGAAAATATTATATTGTGTTCTTGCTTTAACATCATTGCTCAAACAGTTACCGTGCATATCACCATCATCATCATGTTAACATCAGCTATATTCTGTTATGTGGATGGTTTAGAAAACTTAATAACACTTCAAGAACTGTACTCTTCCAGAGTGAGTAAAAGGGCTCGTAAAATCACTCTGGACGCCTCACACCCAGCACACTACCTGTTCCAACTGTTACCGTCTGGTCGGCGCTACAGAGCACCAAGCACAAAAACAGCCAGACACAGGAAAAGTTTCTTTCCTCAGGCCATCTACCTCATGAACAGTTAAATATTCCCCAACTGTGCAATAAACATGCAATACTTTCTCATACGCACTTGTACACAGCACCTTATAACCTATATATTTACAACATATCTGTACATACAACTCAACATCCAGATCTTTTTGACTAACTGCATCTCTGTTTAATGTTTATTGCCTTTTCTTGTATTTAATTTTGTGTTTTCACTCGTCACTTTATGCACACTGGAAGCTTCTGTTGCCAAAACAAATGCCTTGTGTGTGTGTGAAGCACACTTGGCAATAAAAACTGATTCTGATTCTAACAGAGGTTGTGAATATTGTTTTCCTATATGCTAAATATCATATAAATTGTTGTGCATAGACAGACTCTACCCAAATACATTTCTTAAACCAATTTAAACTTGTTTACTCCTGACTGAGATGGTCAAGCCCAGAAAATATCATCGGACATGTATAAGTGTCTCGTGTTTTAATTTGTTTTTTGTTAATTGTTTTATTGCCTTATACTTGTAATATGGATCCCCTTAAGGTTTGATGCTAACTGTTGTACTCTGAATCAGATTTATTTGCCAAGTGTGTGCAAACACATAAGGAGGTTTCTTTTTCAGGATCATGTGATACATGGATTACATACATAACACAAGAGCAGAATTACATTTAAATACCCAGATAGCAAAGAATTCTGGCCCAGATTTGGCACAAAGTTGGCACAGCTTGCATTCGTCTGGCAATGGCATGCAACATGTGGGCCAAAGATGGCCGGCTTTGGCAGAGGTGGTACCGTCTTTAAGGTGGCACACAAGATTTGGGCCAGATATCAAATGTAGTATTTGGCCCAGATGTTAAAAATGTATATGTGGGCCACGTAAGTTTGGCCTGTCTTGACCCACATTTAAAATACATTTAAATATTTTTTAGAGTAAAGAAAAATTCTACCAATTATGTCACTTAAAAAAAAAAGCTTGACTATAAAGTGAAATGCTTCATGGGTGTATCAACTTCATTGCAGTCATGACACACCAACATATCTGGCCCAGTTCAGGCCCAGATATTGGTTATTAAGTTGGCTGAGACTTGGCCCAGATATGGTCCATGTTTGGCCCTTGTTAGGAAACCAGACTTGGTCCAATCATCTACCGTAATTCACTGCGGCATGTGGGCCAAGCAAAAGCTGATTGTGTGGGCCAGATCTGGGCCAGAGAAATTTTGCTATGTGAGTACAGTAAACAAATATGTATATTCTATTCAAGAAAGAATATGTGAATCTAGATGGTTTATGTGCAATATGGGCATTGTTGACTTTCTTTATCAGTATAAATAAGAAATATACACAAGTATTTACAATTAAATTGTTTACAAAGTCCTTAAATGGTAAGACTCCTGTATGTTTGACCATAAGAAAACCGCTAGCATCTGATGTGCTGTTTAATTTGGAGATGGTCTGAGGAAAACTTGGTTTGATACTATGTTGTTACCTTTATGATATTTTGTACTCTGTTTAATAATTAAAAATCACCATCATGAGCGTATCAACCTCATTGGTATCAACATTGCACAGCGTCCTCTGCTGTACAAGCCTATCATTGATTCAGTCCCAAACATTCTTCCAATTGAATTTTGACACGTCATTTCCTCATACTGAAATCAGTAAGCAGTTTGCATGTTTCTGTCTTGACTAGTGTTTAGTCCGGGTTAGTTTTCAGCGTACTTTCGTTATTCTCCGTGTAAATGTCGCTTGAGGATGACCTGTCGTGTGCGGTTTGCACTGATGTCTTCCGTGATCCGGTGTTGTTGAGCTGTGGGCACAGTTTCTGCCGTCAGTGCATCTATGATCACTGGTCCTCCAGCGGAACCAGAAACTGCCCGATCTGTCGGCAGGTTTCACGGCAGCGCCCGGTGGCCAATGTTAGCCTGAGAAACACCTGCGAGTCTTACCTGAGAGAGCAAAACACCAGGACAGACCGCAAAGATGAAGAAGAACAGCTGTGTCCGATACACGGAGAGAAGATCGAGCTCTTTTGTCAAAGAGATGAGCAGCTTTTATGTGCGAGGTGTAGGAAATGTGGACATGGATGGCATAAGACTGAGCCCTTACAACCGGCTGTACGACAGCGCAGGGTGAGGCTGATTAGTCATAATTAACCCTTGTGTGGTGTTTACACTTTCGTTATGTTCGTGCCTGTTTTTGGCTTATAGACTTCCATTATAATGACATTTATTTTTTATTTGAAAGCAATGGCAGCATATTATGTATTCTTTGTTGGTAGAAAATAGACAGCTTGTAATTAATTTATTTTTATTATATATTTTTTATCATCAGTTGTAAGCATTAACCCTGTAGTTAGGCCTGTGCTAAAGAGTTTCTGTCTTTTATATATCACTTAACCTTTGTGTAAAGTTCATATTGACCTCATAGAATCATGCATTCTTGATTGCTGCTGGTTATCTTTGCTGGGAAGAGAGATTTGTGATTTTTCCTGTTGATCATCAGTTGTCAGCATTAACCCTTTAGATTGACCTAAAGAGTTTCGGTCTTTTATATTGAGTTCAGTAGAGTAAAACAGCAGATTATAGTGTGAGTGCAGAAATAAAGTTGTGGCAAAACGTTTTGAGTATTACATAAATATTGGAAATTGGAAAAGTTGCAGCTTTAGTTTTTATAATAGCAATTTGTAATAATAAAATATATATAATTTTCCCTCAAGAGGCAGGTGGACAAACAAAAACCCACTAATTCTGACAAACACCAAGATGTGATAATAAAAGAATGGGTTGCTATCAGTCAGGATTTGGCCTAGAAGTGGATTGAGAGCATGTCTAGTCGAATTGCAGAGGCCCTGGAAAATAAGGGCCGACACTGCAAATACTGACTCTATGCATAAATGTCATGTAATTGTTGATAAAAGTCTTTGAAACGTATGAAGTGCTTGAAATTATATTTCAGTACATCACAGAAACAACTAAAACAAATATCTAAAAGCAGTTTAGCAGCAAACTTTGTGAAAACTAATATTTGTGTCATTAACCTTTGGCCACGACTGTACACTTACCATGTTTACTGTGTTCTGAGAGCTGAGGGGAGGGTTTTGATTTCCTCAAACATATCAAAGTGGGCAAATGTCTTTCTCTCACACAGTATACTCCATACTAAATGCAGAAACTATGCTTTTTTTTTCTTGCACTGCAACTGATGATCAACAGTAAAAATGACAAGTTTTAACTCTTCCCAAGAGGGAAAACCAGCAACAATCAAGAATGTATGATAATATGCTGTCATGGCTGTTCAAAAAATGATTATAATGGAAGTCAATGGGGCAAAAACAGCCCCCAACATATCCAAAGGGGAGTCAATTTGCCCAGAGTGTATTTTGTTTTTAAGTTATAGCATTTTCCCAAAATATGATTTGTCACTAATAATTATTCCATTTGCTGAAACAGAGAAAGTTGTGGCCAAATTAATACTTAAAATCACCCTATGAGTGCATGAAAACAACCGCAACAGCACACAAGGGTTAAAGAAATTCTTAGAAAATAGTAGTTTGTTCAACAATGATAGGATAGTGGGTTTCAAATGAAGTTGTGATTGTGTGTTATCTTCGTAGGGGAAGCAGAAAGCAGCTCTTCGATCCGCCGAAAAGACTTTGTTGTCATTAAAGAACGGTACAGCGCGGGATCCCAAAATCTCTAGGTACATTCAGGTGAGAATAAAGTCTTAAAAATAAAGATAATAAACAACAACTTGGTGGCTCAAGAAGGTCGCTGGTTCGAGTCCTGGCTGGGTGAGTTCACGTTTCTGTGTGGAGTTTGCATGTTCTCCCCGTGTCAGTGTGGGTTTCCTCCCGGTGCTCCGGTTTCCCCCACAGTCCAAACACATGCGCTATAGGGGAATTGATGAACTAAATTGGCCTTAGTGTGTGATTTGTGAGAGTGTCAAAATTAATTGTTTCTTCGGTGCACCGCGATGCAGACACAGAAAATTCGGTATCGGTTCAGTAATAATCATAACCAGTTATTATGTACTGACGTCATTTATCTCATTTGCGCTATGTCGCCGTAGCTTACTATGGCAAGGGAATATTTACAACGCTCCAACTACTTAAAAACACAGAAACTGTGCACAATTTCACTGTGTGTGTGGTTTACTGGACAGTCCTTCACTGACACTAACAGCAGAAGCCCCTATTTCACTGCGATTGAGAGAATGAAAGTAAACTCTCTCTCTCTCTCTCTCTCTCTTTCTCTCTCTCTCTCTCTCTCTCTCTCTCTAGAGCGCAGCGCGCAAGAGCCAATCGCAGCCCTTTCTGTTAAGCGCGTGACCAATCAAAGGGGTGTAACAGAACTTGGTAGACAAGGCTCAGAAAGCGAGCGGGATATTTATATTTGTTTATTTGCTATAAATGCTTGTGTTGTTTAAAGGTACAGTTTATATATCTGACTGTTTGTATTAAAGGACAAAATTGTATTACAAATAGTATATAAATATATTTATACATTTTAATACAAGAATTGCTGTGAAAATATATAATTATGTATGGAAAGCATCGTCAATGCACCGAGATATTGAATTGCACCGAATCGAGGGCATGATAATCGTAACCGAACCGAACTGTGAGACCAGTGTAGGTTCACACCTCTAGTGTATGGGTGTTTCCCAGTACTGGGTTGCACCTGGAAGGGCAAGCGCTGTGTAAAACAAATGCTAGAATAACTCGTGGTTCATTCCGCTGTGCCGACCCCTAATAAATAAGGGACCAAGCTGAAGGAAAATGAATGAATGAATGAATGACTCCTTTTTACTCATTCTTCAATTCTTTAGCTTGTGCGTGTGCTTTTTTTTATTTTATTTTTTTTATTAAATGAGTGTTTATTTTAGTTATTAGATTAAATTTAAAGTCTTACAAAATTATGTAGTTTATATATATATATAGTATTTTGATGGTTGTTTGTCGCCATCTGTTGGTTACACAATGTAATTGCTTTTACCAGCGTCATGTTTTATTAAATGGTGATTTTAATCTTTACCATAAACATCAGTGTTTACATCTAAACTATAAACTGTTCTTCCAGCACTTCTGTGTTATTTAATTGTTTGAAAACTGAATCTTTCTCGCTGCAGATTTAAATGCAGCGCTTTAAAGGATTAATAAACATAAGCAAATTATTATCATTTATTGTTCATGTTGCGTGGGTTTAAACTGAGATCACAATCTTTTAATGTTTAATTGTGCAGCTTTACACTGAATGCATTAATGCAGGCTAAACAAGCGTAACACATTAAATTAGTAGCCTATAAGCATTTAGGAAGGTCCCACCACAACTTTTCCCATCATCATCATATCTTACAGGAAAGCCAAAATGTGTACGGATCAACAGTGATCCGTTTTACCCCTAGTTTTTAACCAATTAAGGGTTAGTAAATAGTGAGTGGATTTTCATTTCTGGGTGAACTTCCTTTAAAGTGACTTGCGGTAAAGGGAAAGTATCTATCAGTTCGCTTCTTTCATGAAACTTTTCTGACGTTCTGCTTTTGTGAAGAGAGAAAGGACGATATTTTGAAGCTGGAAACCTGTAACTATTGACTTTATTGAGAGATTGTGTGCTCGTTCATTATTAACAGTTTTACTCTTAACGCTCAGTCTCAGGTTCAGGAGACGGAAAGAAAAATAAAGGTGGAGTTTGAGAAGCTCCATCAGTTCCTCAGAAAGGAGGAGGAGAGCAGAATAATGTCTCTAAACGAAGAAGAGAAGGAAAAAAGAGGAACGATTGACCGATCAATACAAGGAGAAATACTGACCATTTCTGACAGAATCAAAGAGCTGAAAGCAGGACTTGAAGAAGACGACATCAGATTTCTGCAGGTTGGTCCTCTCACAGTCAAACTCGTTTTGATCAGCTTTAATAGCAGTAATATTAAAAGTCATACAAATTTTTAAAGTCTCGTAATTATTGAATAACGCTTAATGTTTATGATTTATGCATATGTATTTTTCCACTTTATGTTTGGTTTCATTTAATCAGTGTAGTAATTTGTTGGAACACTTTACAATAAAGTTTATGCACAGCTAGTGTTCTTCCCATACCGATACACTTCCGGTGAATGGTTAATGTGACTTTTACAATTTTATACAGTTCCTTTTACAGCATTGATGTTGTAATTAATTAAAGTACAATCAGTTAAATAGACTTCAGCATTCATTTAGTTGATCAAATCTAAACCAAGGTGAAAAGCAGTTTACACACAAGCACTGTCAGGATGAGCAGGCGAGCGCAGAAACTCCATTGTAAATACTAAAAAAATACATTCTGTAAAAGTTTCATAATTCATGTTAGTAAATAAACCTTATTGTAAAGTGTGACCTAGTTAGTGAATGTAAAAAAATGTGTTTAATGACTATAAGAAATGATTTCATAAACTCAGACCACCTCCCATTTTCATGCAATGCTATTTTTAATGCACAGCTCATTTAGAAATATCAAATCATGCAAATAGTACATTTACGTTCTTGCATATATTATGTCTTATTGCTAGTATATGTAGTATTACAATGAGAGAATGGTTTTAACACGAGGTGATGAGCTTTTATTGAGGTGACGGTTGCAGTTTTCATCTTTATTTAATCTAACTCTTTTGTATTTTTGTGCTTTTTTTTCCCTCAGAATTATCAGAGGATTATGAACAGGTATTTTGATTTCTGGTTTCCCTTTAGAATGTGCACGAATGTTTACATATACAAGCTGATTCTTTAAGACGTGTGTGTGTGTGTGTGTGTGTGTGTGTGTGTGTGTGTGTGTTTAGGAGTGAGTACACACTCCCAGAACAGAAACTGAGTTCAGAAAGTCTTATCAATGTTTCCAAACATCTGGGCAACTTGAAGTATCAAGTGTGGGAGAAGATGAAGGAGATCTGCCCATTCTGTGAGTTTTAGATTGTTTATCACTGTATTATTATGACTGCCAGCACACACCAAGTGTTTGTTTCCTTTTGGGGTCATGTCGGTAGGAGGGTCGTCTGATTAAGCGTGTAGAATTGGCATCAACAGAGAGCGATCTGATTGGTTGTTAAGTTACAAGTGAAGTCCAAATGAATCGGAAGTTGCTGAAACTTTTATTTTAATATGTTGATGTACTTCCGACAGAAATGGAATATTGAGTGGCACGCACAGATGAATTGTTGACCACAATACTAGCAATGCGAGCTAACAACATCAATATGGTTAGTTTTGATTTCATTTGCACGTACTTGCATATCTGACCGTTCGCTGTTCTTCTCAGACCCTGTGATTCTGAACCCAAACACTTCTGCCCCAGAGCTCTCTGTGTCACCCGATCTGACCTCTGTGACCTCATTAATCCATCGACAGGACGAAACCAGCGATCTTCCTCTGCACAGGAGCCGTGTGGTGCTGGGCAGCGTGGGATACAGTGATGGAGATCACACATGGGAGATTGAGGTGGGAAAAAGTCAACACTGGAGCCTCGGAGTGTGTCTTGAATTAAAGGGAAGACCCATTACGCAACCTTTGATCCCTACAAATGGCTTCTGGGGTCTCAAACGTGAGGGATACATGTACCACTTGATGACCGCTGAGGCGTGTGGATTAAACATTAAGAGAAATCCAGAGGTAGTGAGAGTAAAGCTTGATTATGTTTGTGATGACACAATTGAAAAACAACGCTGGAGGAGGGTGAGCTTTATTGATGCCGGCTGTGATGCGGTTATTGAAAAATTTTCTAGAGTGCCACTGCAACATAAACTCTTTCCCTTTGTGATCCCAGAAGATCAGTCCATCCCGCTGCGCGTCGCTCCGGCTAACGTTATTCTGAGCGTTGAAAAGAAAATCTCCTTCATGGAGAGACATGAACTCTTGCTTAGGGTCTGTTTTGGATTTGTCATGGTTATAATAATAATTCTCTCATGGAAGAATGAGCAGCAAGGCAAATAAAAAAGGAATGAGTGTAATAGTCACACATGCTGTGATTGTAGCTCAGTTAACTTCAGAG
Organism: Danio tinwini; assembly: GCA_903798205.1. NCBI lineage: Eukaryota > Metazoa > Chordata > Actinopteri > Cypriniformes > Danionidae > Danio > Danio tinwini. The sequence continues at coordinate 4,497,748 of CAIGQZ010032382.1, forward strand.
AGAGATGCGCTTTGCACCTAAAAATAATCCGAAAGCATTCCTGTGGTTTATATACAGTAGTCAGCATTTGAAGTGGATCAAACCCTTTAATCTAAGTTGTCCTACAATGTTCGAACAGCACCCGTTTCTTGTCTTGGGACAATTTAGGAAGTTTTTGATCCTCTTCAGATGTTGACGACTGCATGTGATCGCATCTGTGGTGTCACTATTACAGGGCCTCCATTCATTCATTTTCCTGCTGCTTAGACCCTTATTTATCAGTGGTCGCCACAGTGGAATGAACCACCAACTATTCCAGCGTATGTTTTACACAGCGGATGCTCTTCCAGCTGCAAGTCAACACTGGGAAATATTATAATAATATGTCTAATTCTTTCTTCTGTTCAGTTTTCACATTGTATTGGAGGTGGGACTTTGTTTTCACAGCACTACAGTGCATCCGGAAAGTATTGATAGCGCTTCATTTTTTTCCACATTTGTTTATGTTCCTGCCTTATTCCAAAAGGGATTAAATTGATTTATTTCCTCAACATTCTACACACTATCCCCCATAATGACAATGTGGAAAGACGTTTTTGAAATTGTTGCAAATTTATTAAAAATAAAAAAAGCTGAAAATTTACATGGAATTGTCTGTAGACCTCTGAGACAGGATTGTCTCGAGGCACAAGGCTGGGGAAGGTTACAGAAACATTTCTGCTGCTCTGAAAGTTCTAATGAGCACAGCTGCCTCCATCATCCATAAGTGGAAGATGGAGAACCACCAGGACTCTTCCTTGAGCTGGACGGCCATCTAAGCTGAGTGATCAGGGGAGAAGGGCCTTAGTCAGGGAGGTGATCAATAACCCGATGGTCACTCTGTCTGAGCTCCAGCGTTCTTCTGTGGAGAGAGGAGAACCTTACAGAAGGACAACCATCTGTGCAGCAATCCACCAATCAGGCCTGTATGGTAGAGCGGCCAGACTGAAGACACTCCCCACCTGGAATTTGCCAAAAGGCATCTGAAGGACTCTCAGACCATAAGAAACTAAACTCTCTGGTCTGATGAGACTAATATTGAACTCTTTGGAGTGAACGCCAGGCGTTACGCTTGGAGAAAACCAGACTAATAGCATCCCTACAGTGAAGCATGGTGGTGGCAGAATCATGCTGTGGGGATGTTTTTCAGCAGCAGGAACCGGAAGACTAGTCAGGATAGAGGGAAAGATGAATGCAGCAATGTACAGAGACATACTGAATGAAGACCTGCTTCAGAGTGCTCTTGACCTCAGACTGGGGCGACGGTTCATCTTCCAGCAGGACAATGACCCAAAGCACACCGCCAAAATATCAATGGAGTGGCTTCACAACAACTCAGTGAATGTCCTTGAGTGGCCTAGCCAGAGCCCAGACTTAAATCCTATTGAACATCTCTAGAGAGATCTGAAAATGGCTGTACACCATCGCTTCCAACCTGATCGAGCTTGAGGTACTGCAAAGAGGAATGGGCAAAAATTCCCAAAGACAGGTGTGC